>OMKY01086446.1:0-12228 GCA_900302395.1 Bregmaceros cantori | reverse complement strand
TGCATCACACAGCACATGAGCTGACAATGCACAACGTCCTCACTGGTTCTGTTAGGGTTGATGTGCTGTCCGAGCTGCTCCACTCCACCCAGGCTGACGACTGGCCTCGCTCCGAACCAAAAGGAGGCGACGGGCCCGAAGTCCTCATGAAGATCCACCAGGAAGTCATGGAGACTACCCTTGTTGATGATGTCTTGGAGGTTACCATCCCTGTTTAGAGGACGAGTTACCAGTTTGTTTCAAACCCAAACATGTAGGGCTGCAACAAACGATTATTTTAACAGTCGATTAATTGCCAATTATTAAAACGATTAGTCGATTTATCTGTTAGATATTTTTTCTTCAGAAAAAAATCTCAAAATATTCACAGCAAGCTACAATTACCAGAGATCCATCTTGTTGACTTGAATATTGTCAAATTAGGTCCTTTGTAAGCAAGCAAATGTACATCATATTCATGTTTATCAATCATAGTCATTTAATGTTTCATATTTTCAGAAAGAAATTAATCAATATCTTATTTGCATGGACCAATAGAGGGCAGTTTCAACACAAAACAGCTGACAATAACACTGATTCAAGTGCTTGGCGATTATAGATTATTAAATAAGTTGCCGATTAATTTATAATCGATTAGTCAGTGATTAGTCGATTAATCGTTGCAGCCCTACAAACATGTCATCATGTTTCCCTATCTCAACTTGTAGTAGCAAGTAACCATACTCACCCATATGTAACACCAAAGTAGGGCTTCAGCTGTCAAATATTATAGCTCAAGTATTCTTGAAAAACATATTGATATTCGATGCTGCGCAGTAGCTTACTAGGTCAGAGCGCAGCAGAGCTCTGCAAAGCACATGTATGCCACAATGGCACGGTTCGCTTCTCTCCCCCATACCCACCCGCTTCACCCCCTTTTCGCTAACCCTGAACTAAAACTGAAAAATCACATTATTTGTGAAATTATTTGTTTTTACCTATTTCAATTATACAGTAGTCCTGAATTATCGAAAAGGCAAATAAAATATCACATTACAGTGTATGTCTATGTGCCGTATCCCCAATGTGAACATGGCTGTGTGAAAGACACATGGTGATGTGCTGCCATTGAGAAATAATAACTTGATTATTTCCTGCATAATAACTGGATTATTTGCTGACCCCCCACAGCCCATTGAACTGAACCTCTGTTGGTCGTACTCTGTACTCTACTCTATGGTGTGGGGCTCTAGTTTGTTTTGGCTGGGCACAAAAGCTTTACTTACTTCTCATCTGTAGGGTTCAACCCTGGGATGCCGGAGGCTCGCCTTGAAGACTGGAACAAACAACAACCAAACTATCAACTGTCTGTGACTGAAAATGCCCTTAAAATACATAAACGTGTATATGCACCTGCCTACCTGTTTGATACCTTTAGCACAAATCTTGACATATACACACACAAGAGAAGCCAGAATGGCAACAACATGTGAGACCTAAAACAACCAAAATTACCTGAAAACAAATGATGTTATTCAACAAGCACCATCATGGTTTAGGGGAAGAAGAGCTAGCTCAGAGATTTCCACTCTGAGGAACATCTTGGGGGAATGGAATACCACAGGCAAAGCTCTAGTTAAGGCCCAGAGTACCAGGCCAAGAGAAATATCAAACATTTGTAATGTGAGTGGACAGGCGAGAGGAAAGGCAAGACATGGCAAAAATATTCCATACAACTCTTAACTGTTTGAGGGGCAACCGGGCAAGCATTTTCGCGGCCAACAATGTAAGGCGATTTTGAGGGTCCACCAATTAGTCTGTATTTTAAACGCTTCGAACATACTGAAGGAGCTCGCTAATAAAATGATGTTAACACTAACAAGTACTTCCTTCCAATGCCAGAACTTCTGTACAAGAGGTTAGTTATAATTAGTTACTGAAAGGGTTGGGTAGTAGCAGACTACATGTAATCAGATAGCAGTAATCACAAATTGCATTTGCAAATATGTGACCTAGATTAAAGTTACATTTGGCAGGAATGGGAGATTACATGCATTTACATAATTACATAAAGCACAATTTTCATGAAAACACATAATCCAAGAAAGTTGAAAATAAAAAGATAATAAGGACATTGTTGAGTATTACAGTTGAATTTAATGTAATCTCGCCCCTTTCTTAATTTACATTTAAAATGTGGTATTTGGATTACGTTAATGATTACGAATGAGTAACTTTAAGTGTAAGGGAATACATTTAAGAGAGATCTTAGACAAGGGCAGACATCTACTGCTAGCACCATAAACACTCTTATCACACATGATCGCTCTAACTGGAATGCATACCAAACCTGCAGTGCCACTTTTGTATTTACAAATCTATACGAAACACAACCAAACATGTATGCAACTTGTTTTCCTTTCATGGGTGTTTGGTGCAAAAACGAATCGGCAGTGACTTACCGGGTACAAATAAAGCACCGCGCCAATTAACATGATGACAAAGGTGACCGCAAAAATGGCAAAGTCCAGCATGTTGAGTTATTTCGAGGTTTGCATGGAAGTGACAGGGACACTGTGGGAAGAAACACAGCAGGGACGCCTTCCACGTCCACAACACAGGGCTACCATCGAATAGCTCTGGTTCGACTGCTCCGCCTCGTGGA
This sequence comes from Bregmaceros cantori, assembly GCA_900302395.1. Classification (NCBI taxonomy): domain Eukaryota; kingdom Metazoa; phylum Chordata; class Actinopteri; order Gadiformes; family Bregmacerotidae; genus Bregmaceros; species Bregmaceros cantori. The sequence goes on along the minus strand of OMKY01086446.1, from coordinate 9,584 downwards.
TGCTCAGCGCCACAGACACGGCCAATAGATCCGTGATGACGAAGATCAGACGGGCGATTCGCCTGGCGAGCCAGAACCAACGTATCGTCCATGCAGTCTGGCTCGCCAGGCTAAGAGGCGATCATCGCACAGAAATGATCAGTGTTGGCAACTTGCCAGAGTTACTTATAAAAAGCAATCTGACTACTGATTACTCACTACTCTTAAACGTAACCGATTACTTACTATTTTGAAGTAGTCAAGTTAAATTACTATAGTAGTTTACGTTCGTTTTACTTTTCAGCAGAATGTAGGTCTACTAAACTATAATCTTTTGAGTGATTTATTGCTTTATTTTTAAACAAAGGCAAATAAGGAGCATTATGGAACGTTAAAGGAACTAAATATTAACTAAAGTGATTTGTGAAAGTAACTTTAATCTGATTACTGTGTGTGTTGTGTTAGATTAGTCATTACTAGTTAGTAGTAAAAAAAACCAAAGGAACTTATTTACTGACAACACTGGTAATGATTAATGACTATTTTCGTGGTAGACTCTCGTTTAACATTATAAATGGAGATATGATATGAAAACGTGTGGTGAATGATCACAAATATGGGTGTTCTAGATTCCTCAAAGTAGCATTGACTTGTAAACTTTTTTGATTACTTTTTTTAAAATCGAAGAAGTCAGGTTGATGCACACATTTCTGTCAGTATATTTATTTTAAAAATACACGTCCCTCGTTAAAACATGTTTCAGATAAACAAACCAATATAAAAGACCAAGATTCATGTGCAACTTATAAAGTCCAAGCAAAAACAGGAAGCAAGCTCTAGTAGACATCTCATATCACACAACTGTAAAATCTGGCATAGATACTTCATCTCAGAAAAAACAATTTATAACTCCAGTAGAAAAAAAGAAGCAGGGGCAATTAACGGAATAATCACACCGTCACTCCTAGAGATTAAAACACATAGACATACATTTTTCTGTAAATGTTTTACGTCTTAATGATTTTGTCAAAAATGTGGCGCGAGGATGACCACATGGGTCCGGAGAACTACGATTTTGCTCAGATGTCCTTCCAAAGAGAGTTGCTCTATTGCTCTGACCGCTCTCCGCCAATGCAGCAATCTTAGGGAATAGCACCACTCCACTCTTTTCTATGTTTGTTCTGTCAACCTCTTAAATATGACCCCATTACAATCAAGTTGACTTCATGCCTTCCGATTATTTAACATTTTTTTTCAATACTGGGTTTTGGCGCAAAATGGTGTTTCATAAATGTGGGCGTGTGGCTATCTGTCAGCAGGTCTTGTCTCATGTAAAGGCAGTTCTGCTCCATGTGCACAAGTTATTACAATGGTTTTGATTCGAATTTGTTTCCAATAACATCATGATTATAACATTGCAGTAATCCTATATTCCAGGCAGATGTAACTAATCTAGATTGAAAATGTAATTGTAAGGGATTACCGCTACTAATTTTGTAATAATAATATATAGTCTGTTATTACCCAACCCTATTTAGCAGTGGCAACACTGAATAAGGCCAGCGCAACCCGGTATTTGTCTCTTAAGGGAAGTTAAGAGACAATAACTAACCACTACCACTGCCGACAGCAATTCACACACATTTAGGCCAAACAGAAATGTGTTTAAATATGGTTGAACCGGAGTAACATGATCAGTTTATCTAATTGCACTTGTGTTTTTTTTATAGAATTGATTATAACAGCACATGAAGGCATCTTTGCGATCACAGTTTTTGTAGAATAGGGCAAAAAGGGGGCAGACTGTCATGGCAAATACAACGGGAACAAGGTAAGTTCCCGAGTGATCATGTAATCGCATGCACCCCTTGAACACTAAGCGGATACAGGACACGCTCACACAAATATAAACAAAAAACGAAATCCACCCCACAAGACTACAAACAAATCTAATCACGTTTTAAACTTCTGTTGTGGTGTCTAAAATGGAGGACACCATGGTGTGGTGTGAACTGCAGGTTGAAGCCAAAACTTCTTCTTCTTCCTCTTGTTGTTTAACGGCGAACACTTGTGTAGGCAGGTCAATATCAGCGGTTTTACTAAAATTTCAGAAAACATACATATGTCCGGGTCTGAACCATGTGACATCACATAATTTGTTTTCCTCTGTGGCCATTATGCTGCAGAACATTGCAATATGGATAGTGACGTTTTGGGAGATTCTTGGATACAACGCATGAACACACATTGACACCGATATCCCCTTTTTTTTACCACTATCAACATTTTCTCTGATATAATAATACTGATATCCCATCCATGGGGGGAAAAATGATAATGGTGAAGTTCGGTTTAAACGAGATGTTGGCTTGATGATGTATATTGGAACTGAAGTTCAAAAGCTTGCACCAGTTGTGTCCATGTCATTTAACTAGTTCCACTTGCAACACGTCAAATCAGAGGCAGCATTTGCAGCAACAAGTAGAAGAGGTGGGGGATATCGCAAATACGAAGCTGGTATCCTTGTCAGATTTGCATCCTTTGGGTACAGGTAATCATTAAGAGTTCTGCATCCTTGCTTCAAAGGAGTCCCCGGAAGGGAATAGTATTCTTCCTGTTCTTTTGTTGTTTAACGGCAAACTACACTTGTCTAGGCAGGTCAATATTGTCAGTTTTAAAAAAATTCAGAGCAAGCTGCTTTTCACAGCTTGCTTCCGAAGCGCTCTCACGAGCTTATAGTTCCTCAGTGTGAGTCCTTTATAGTCCTCCATGGGCACCTCAGGCAGACATCTCACTCTTATACTGTGGTCGGACTCCTTCAACCTCCATGGCCAGCAAGTAAGCTGGGGAAAGAGTTGAACAGCATTACATTATGTAATAATATCAAAATACAATATTGGCTGATCACTATTATCACATTCTGGCTGATCACTCCACATTCTACGGCATCTACATGGGGCTCCGCTCCCTTCCACGCCAGGTGGGGTTAGATCTCCAGCCCCGAATCTGATCAATATTAGGAAACATATCTTTAGGGAGTTCCCAGGAAGTCACTGTTCCTTAGCTAAATTTAAGGGTCGGAGAACACACAATTTAATCTATAGTCCAGCGCATCTGAATTATCAAACAAATTGTAAAGAAGCAGCCCCTATATGGATAACCCAGGAGCGAATACTGATTGGGAACCATGAACTCCTCCGCAAACATCTTTCCATATTTGTGAGGTTCAGTAATCATCAGTTTGGCCTGTCGAGTACTATGCAGCATTTAAAGATATACTAATGTTGAGCGCGTCCCCTTGACCATAGGTTGAGCAGTGCCGCAGGTTCAAATCCCCTGTCCGGCTTTTCTGCAATGTCTCCCGTCCGACGCTTCATCCCAGTTTTCGATTTAATCCTGTCACTATCTCTCTCAAAAAAGAATGAAAAAATGGCACTTGCACCCAAAAAAATAAGGCAGCGCGCTGTGGCTTGGTTCAGTTTTGGGTTCGCCTCCCCCCAGCAGAACTTGCTGCTGATCTGCCTCTCCCTTCTTTCGTTCAGCCAATCAATACAATGGAAAAATGGTACATGGGCTCTAACATGTGCCATATCTTTAAGCGTGCATTACTTTGGGTCCATCACATATTCTTCCACAGGGTATACCCTTATATGTCTCTTCCACTCTCAGTACAATTGATATCACGTTGTCTCACTCTCTGTGTAATCAGCCTCTGGTCTGGTTGAGATGAGGAGCCAGGCTACGCCCACCAGTACAGCCACCACCAGGTTGACCGTGGCCCAAGGATGGAGGATGTCATTCTCTCTGCCAGTGAGCCTGGTAGGAGAAGATCTTTATTATCGCTCACATGGCCATGGTAACACATACAGTCTTCGAATCCAGACTCTCTTCAATGGCATGGCATGGTCAATGTCTATGCAGAACTGTCACAGGATACCCATTAAGTCTTTCCAGGCTAAATGCACTAGTGACAGACCGACATGACGTTTTGGTCCGTTGCCAATAAACTGATTTTAAAGACAAATGTGGACAAATGTGGATAACCGACATGGAACTGATATACTGTAGTTTTCGAGCTGGAATGAAAAGAAGAATTGAAATGTGATAATATTTAGCACAGATGCGATCATGAAATGACTTTGCATTGTATTCACAGTGACCACTGCAAAGAAGAAAATCGTTCCATCGTTATCAGCATAATGGTATCAGTAATAGTCAGTCTATGGGTTTTGCGTAGGTTGAGCTGCAAGATTTATCAACATGAAATTTAAATCAGATTATTTTGCTCAAATGATTAAAAATAAAAGAGAAATCATACGATTATGTTTAATACATTATTAGAATATAATAACAATCGAATATTGTGTATTTTTATGGTTTGGTTATACGTGTAATGCATAGACTGTATACAAATAATTAATATACAGTCTATGGTTTTATGGGTGAAAAAAAAAATAGAAGATAAAATTGTTCTGTTTTCAAGGGTGAGTTCTCTGTACCTCATTTCAAATAGAGAAAACATTTGCCAAGTTAATTAAGAACTAACAAGGAATTTTCTCTGAGGTTTTAAAAACAAAAAATGTATTTGAACGCAAAATCATCCAGCCCCAAGCGTAGGTCTGTTCAGCTCCAACCCACCAGAGGGTGCCATTGGCAGTCTTGTACAGGTTGATGCGGTCGCTGGTCATCTGCTGACTCAATGACAACACCAAGGCTGAGAAATATACTGAGAAACACAGACAGAGGCACAAATAAATTGTGAAGACATGTTGTTAAACGTCATTTGGCATTCATACAACTGTTGGTGATCCTTTGTGACTGTTGGACAATATGCGATCACACTTGTTCATGATTTTCCTTTTTTTTTTCTAGAGGTTACACGTTTTGAAGTAATGTACCCATCATTACACATTGAATCAAATTCAAACATTCAAATGAATTGCTAGAAGTTTGTGTGGGTGTGAGATGTAGCGTTTGATTTCTATGCATTTGTTAAGACTTGCCTCCCATTCCCATGTATGTATTATGTCCGTACATTCACAAAATGGCAGTAATTGACTTTGCACTCAGAGGGACAGAGAGATGGACACAATTTGACTGCATTGTCAACCAACTAACTACCTTGACAATGACAATGTGTGTGTGTGTGTGTGTGTGTGTGTGTGTGTGTGTGTGTGTGTATATTATTGACTATTATTAACAGACGGGACTATATAACGACACACTAACAAGGTGATTGAGTCAAATAGTCAAACATGACTCACAGAAAGCAGCCACAGCCAGTGGGTCGAGAGTTAGCAGCTCTCTGACAGTCAATGAGCCCTTGGCCAGATTCACCCTGGAAACATTAAAAGTCATCATCTTCATCATTTCAAAAAATAGACAACACAATTTTTCAAAGAAAGTAAAGATCTTCTTCTTTATATGTGGTTATGTTTAAATATATTTTGTACATATTACAATGGTGGACCTTCAAACATCATTGAAAATGGTTGTAACTCAAGGGGTTAAATATCATTTCCATCTCAGGATAAGAAAAATACATGTTCATATTCGTCACAATTTGAAAATGTGTTTTCAGGCGCTGCTTCTGTGGTGCAATCAGTTGGACCGCTGCATCCAGCCCCATACACTCTTGTGCCTGTGGCTTAGTCTCACAGCGCACGCTCGATTTTCGTCACTGCCTTAAGTATGCTGCAGGTCTGCTTCCCCACTGTCGCCCCTCCCCTTCGCACTCAATGAAAAATGGCGCTTGCGACAGTAACTTGAGAGTAACTTAAAAAAAAAAAAGTTATTAAAGAGTGAAGAAATTAAATCTTGTATTTTGTAATGTATATTTAAATACCCCTTTTAGTATTAATACCTTTTTCCAGCTCTACATTGAAATAGATTTAAACATTATATTTACCTGTCGAAGGCGGCCACGGTGCTGAGAGCCAAGAGCAGAAAGAGGAGAGACTGCGCTGGGTAGGCCAGGGCGTGGTACTGGACCAGGAGTTGGAAGGTGGGGTAAGAGTCGGCGAGAACGTACATCACCACGACGTTCCACAAAGCATAACCCGCCAGGAAGCCATGGGAGAAGAGGCCCACCATGCTGGAGGTACAGAGGAATAGTCAAGTACCCTGATCTCAGAATTGTTACATTTACGAATATCTACACATCATCGTCACTCCCGTAGTCTGGCTGACCTTTGGGGCGCCACAGGAGACTTTGCAACCAGCTCTCTCCATCTCTCTCTGTCCTCGGCCACTCGCATAGTGTCGCTCAATCTGCAACTTCTCTACTTTTGGATGTTATCTTCCCATCGCTTTCTCTGTCTTCCTTTCCTCATTCCACCTGGCCCTGAACCTTGAATGATTGTTTTTGAGCGCCTTGGGATCTTGTGACATGTCCGTTTTTGTTTCATTTTGTTTCGTATGAACACGATACACATACACCTTCATAATAAAACACGAAGAGGGGACAGACCGATGACCGTCCATTGCTAGCTTAGCCCAGTATACTAATGAGAGCTGAGCAGATGGTGAGTAGCTAAAAGGAGTTAAAGGCTAAAACTATGATATTTCATTACACCTGCTTGTAGCAGAATGTCCACCATCATTTCTCCTTCTCCAGAGGCGCCAATCCAGAGTTGTCCTGGCCATGGGAATACTTACATGCGGGCAGTAATCTTCTATGACCTTCAACGACTAAATTGGACCACAAAATTCCCAAAACAGTCATGCAATGGATAATTAATCACAGACTTACGGATCCCGCACAAAAGAATTAACTATGCTGACTGACATCAGTCAAATCAATAATAGCAATAATCAAAAGCAGATCTCTAAAAAAAACTCTGTGATATATTTAACCACGTCCAATATATAGGGGCAAATAAAATGGCAGTTAGGCTGCCATCTTCTGGCGGTTGATAGCATATTACCATGAATAAGTCAATAATAGGACATGTTTAAAACTGACAATGTTATGCAAATATCGCATTCTGCCTGCTCCCCTGACCGTGATAATACCACCATAACATGGCGTCACCGTGCAACAGCCCTATTAGCCTAACAAAGCTCTGCCACAAGGGAATGCCAAAATTAGGGGGGGGACTAACCGGAAGCCAGAATGAACTTTGAGTGCCACGTCTCGCGTGCTCCAATGGATCTGGTGAAGGGTGGACATTGCAGGGTCCTCCGGATACTCGTGATCGACATTCTTTTTCACCTCACTGCGCTCAGCTGCCTGGAAACGCTCTGTAAAGACAACCATGCTTAGTCTTATATTTCAGTATTGGTATTCTATAAAGCATCTTGCATGGTACCGAAAATTGAATTTTGCTGGAATATTTTGCTTATTCCAGCAGAAGAATATACCGTCCTCCACTGGACAGTAAATGCCACCGAAAATTCATACCGAAATGTCCTTTCCTGATGTGTGGACTAATCATTACCAAACTATGAATTCTAACAAAATTACTACTTGTAAAGTAATTTGATTTTCTGTTAGGGCATTATGTATTTATATAAAATATTAACATAACTAACAGCCTATTTCTAATCAATAATAAACACATATGCAATACAATTACATTCTCTCTTTATCGATAATTTGATATTAAATAAAAACACATTGTTCAGCCTAATATCTAGTTTCACAAGCAGATAATTGCCATACAACATAGTAAGGGCAACAATAATAAGTAAGCACTCAATGACAATAATGCACAACATAATGATATACCTGTGCAGCCACAAAGAATAACAATGTCCATGAGATAAAACACTGAAATGGCATGCATCCTGCCAATCATAGTACCCTCATGGAAATTTGGCGGGAAGGCAAAAGGCAGTAAACAGCTTTACTTGTGTTCAACAGAGACACCACAAATGGGAAGAAGCTGACTAGAAGCTAAGATGTTCAATATTCATGATATATTCTTTAACACAACAGCTAATAATGTAAAGAAGAATTCTATGTTACAGCGCAAAAGTGTAGTGATAAAAAAAACACGCGTATCTATTAGGTAGCGGTATATGCACATAAATGCCACCTCTCTCGCCTTTCAAGCATGTTAGTGAGGAGAGGGCCTGCGTGTAGTGTGGGTGTGTGTAGAGGGATAAACCAAACATCACTCCTCGCTCTAGAGCCAAATTAATGATCACCGTTCAATGTTAGGTGCCACAAAATTCCCAAATTAATTCCACTCGTTTGAACATTATTTGAAATTGAAGTTCAGTGTGGTTCAGTCATGCATACATGTTTAACAAGAAAAACTAAATCACTCACTGTTTCTCTCCACAAAGACCTTGCCCACAGGCTGACTGTGCCCCAGGGGCCCAGAGAACATCCCATGCTGGGGCACCGAGGGAGCCCCGGCATCTGCAATGACGTCCTCTTCCTCTACCTCCAGCTCAGGTGGTAGATGCTGTGATGCTAGCTTCGCTTTCCTGGAGACCGGGCAAACAATATAGAATGCTCAATGCACTCTGTGGTGCAGTCGGTGAGACACCCGCATGCTGCACATTATGGTGCCTGTGACTTAGTTCACAGGTGCAGGCAGGTTCTCCTCCCTCAGCCAACATTTCTGCAAGGTCTTCCCCCGGTCTCTTTCGTCCCACTTTTGCACTAACCCCGTCAATAAAATGGGAAAATGGTCTTTATGTCGGAAAAATAACTTTTTAAAAAGGAAATTAATAGTAGCAATGGTCTACGGTCCTATAAAGCGATCATATTAAGAGTTTTGGTTTAACAAAACCAAAAGGTAAAAGAAGCAGAGGGAGACAAGCCAAATGATGTCAACAACATCTACGAATGGTCAGGATTCAAACTACCGACTCTAAACAGAGCAACACTGTATCAGCACCTCTGGAAAAGTACGATCCATGTTAGGCGCACATTCTGATAAAAGCAGAGATGAGTGAAATACGGCGATGTCAGTAACAAAGTAATGGTAACTCTTCTTATTCAGTGTTAGTGTTTAGTGTAGTCACAAGTAATTCACAAGTCACAAACATTATTTTTTCCAAAGCAGTAATCACAGAGTTATGTAACTGATCAGCTTGTACTGAGTTGCAAAATGACAGCCTGAAAATGTGGCCCCACCTTTATAAAATGTGGAATAGTGCTAGGGTAGCCATTGTCAGAAAACAATGTCTTACCTTAAAACACGGCGCACAAGTTCAGCGATGCTTTTGAAACATCCCAGAGCCATCGCATCGCTCTAAAGATCACCAACAATGACAATGGCCTAAGGCAGAACCCTAAAAGTCTCAGATCAAACACTCCCATATCGGCCAAACAAAACTCTGCATTGGCATGACAACATCTACAAAGGGTCAGAACTCGACCTACCAACCCTTAACAGGTCGGGGAAAAAAAATAAAATCAGTCTCGGCAGGATTTCATAATTTTTCACTTCAGACTAGTACAGCCTTCATTGACTATATGCTTCGACTGTGCTGCTTTGGTGTGGGAATTCTGATAATTAATAGAAGAATGAATGATAATTATTCATTTGGTTAATAATAAATTGGAATGCCAAACTTACTTTTTCTTCTTTGGTTTCCTGGCCGACTCCTCCATGTCCACGGTGTCATCCAGAGCATCACCACTCACC
>OMKY01086443.1:24374-41315 GCA_900302395.1 Bregmaceros cantori | reverse complement strand
AAAACGTTCTGTTTCGCTATCTCCATTTTCTAGTAATAGCATGAAAGAGCCTACTCTTACAGGCTAAATTATAATATATTGGGCTTTCACGCAAGCTTACGTGTTGTCTTTAATGTATTGGGGCCTTGACACTGGAAAAATTGCATTGGGAACAACATATATTTAAAACATTTGAGCCGAGAATAGGCCAAACCATGAAACGATTAATCGCTGCCGATTAATCGATTATCAAATTAGTTGCCGATTATTTTGATAATCGATTATCATCGATTAATCGGTTGCAGCTATACTTCATAAACATTTTTGTACATGTATACATTAGGGTAACCACCCGTCCCATGAGCACTTCTGCGCAGCACAGTCGTCACTGCATCACAGCTCTTATCACTGTGAGACCCCACTCCCCTCGCAAGTCTTGGCTACTTTTGGTGGGATTCGGCAAGATGGCAGTTGAGGTCCTGTCACCTCCAGTTAAAAACGATCTGGAAAGAATGGGAAAATTTGTTTTTGTGGGTAAAAATGCTTGAGGGAGACGTCACTGAGGTAGTTTCCCCTGCGCTGCTTTGCATGTTGGTGAGTTTTTCAATCAATAATAACAACCTTCTGTCGGTAAGTAACTTGACTGTTGAAGTTTTGAGGAAATTTGTTAAAACATTTCTTGGTTACGATAAGCCATAATTGACCAAATTTTTTTAAATGGACCAAATGTTTGCCCCCTCTGAATATTTCTTAATGAAGAATTTCTTGATATATTAGTTGACTTGACTTGTTTCAATGTTTCAATAATCAGCAGAAAATCGACTCGAAATATTAAAACTATGTATATGTAATAAACTATGTATTTGCAGCCCTATTGTTGCCAATGCACTGCAGTGAAATGAGCAGGACTGACCAGTCAATAAAGCCGAGTAGCCTCCTGAGCCCTTCTTAAGGAATTGGCCGCAGGGTCACAGTGACTTGGCTGTTCACAGATTATGTCACTGCTTGGTGATTGTACACAGAGATTGGCTTCAATACACTGAAGTTTGGCAACGGCTAACAAGAACTAGTGTGTTTGTATTCATTCATTCATAAATGGCTTTGTTAGCCATCGATGAACCGTGTTAGTACTAGACATGACATCATCCAGTTTCACATCCAGCTGGCTCCCTGTTTTGCATGATGTCATCTCAACAATTTGTTGCCTGAACTACTAATTTTACTGGCTTATATGATGCCTTCTCACGAACAAACCATGTCCCTCCAATTTAACTTACACAGTGTAGAGGTAGGTGTGTAATGAGGAACACAGCCTCTAGCATAAAGCTCTTTATAAGCAGCAAAGTAGTAAGAGAGAGAACACTGAATTCCCCAGTGTGTCAAGCCAACAACAGAGGGGTGTCTAGATGACATCACAATGAGACACCAAGACAGTTACACCAGTCAAAATATGGGCATGAATGTGCTGATCATAGAATGTCAGAGTGTGTATGGGATTTCGCAGAAATGCGAACTGCTACAACAGCTCTCTTATGGACAGTGGGCTAAGTGAGCATGAGGCTGAGGCTGGCTTGGATCTCCTTCCCTCATGGTCATATGCGTCATGTCAAATGAGATTGTGCTGAAAAAATAATTTGGGACTAGTGGGCACTGGGCAGTGGACTAACCTAGCATAAAGGGCAGTGGGCTAATCTAGCATAAAGGACAGTGAGCTAACCTAGCATGAAGGGCTGTGGACTAATCTATCATAAAGGACAGTGAGCTAACCTAGCATGAAGGGCTGTGGGCTAATCTATCATAAAGGACAGTGGGCTAATCTATCATGAAAGACAGTGAGCTAACCTAGCATAAATGACAGTGAGCTAACCTAGCATGAAGGATATTGGGCTAACCTAACATCAGAGACAGTGGGCTAACCTAACATGAAGGACAATAGGCTAACTTGGCATCCCTCAACATAGTCTACCCCCACCATGTCTGCCCCTGCATTAAGACGTAAAGGATAGTGAGCCAAGTAGCCGTAAAGAGCAGTAGGCTAACCTAGCTAGCGTCCAGGACATTTTGTTAACAGATAACACAAAATGTGTTGCATGTATATTGTCTATGGGAACAAAACATATGTTCACGTGTTTTGCAGGTTTATACGGTCTGCCACCACGTAATGGCAAGCTGAAGGACATCAGCCATTTTGACGCATCGTTCTTCGGAGTGCACCCGAAGCAGGCCCACACCATGGACCCCCAGCTCAGACTTCTGCTGGAGGTCAGCTACGAGGCCATCGTGGATGGAGGTGAGACTTTTCATTTACTTGCATACAACATACCCATGGCAGGGTTTCTGGAAAAAAAAAGGATTCACATACTTTTGACTCATTTTCTGTGTCCGAAATCGGTCCCTATCCCCTACTCCCTATCCCCCATATAGTGCACTCACTTATAGTGCACTCAACAGAAACGGCCGAGATTTCGGACACTAGAGTCGGCGCCGGTTAAAAAGTATTGTAAATTATAATTACAAAAAATATAATTATGCAATTCAAAAATCATCACAAAAAGTCAAAAATACTTACATTTATAATTATTTGCCTTGGTTGGTCGCTATTTACTCCCACTGCGCCATTTTTTTTAAGTTTAGGTCATTTTTAAAACGTCTTGCAATGCATTATGGGTTATATTGCTCCGTCTAGGGTACATCCGATGGTCACTACTTTTTGCAGTGCATTGTGGGATACTTTCACTACAATATATAGGGTACATGGAGAATTCGGACACCCCTACAAAATGGCGTGCACCCCATATAGTGCACTATATGTGCCCCATATAGTGCACTATATGGGGGATAGGGAGTATTTCGGACACAAGCACAATCTTTTGAGCATGAATCGTTTTTAAATAGAATCACGTTTTTTAAAATTCCAGCCTTAATGGTTAGTGGTTACTGTAACTCGGTGTAATCTCTCTGGTTGCAGGTCTGAACCCAGCATCTCTGCGCGGCAGCAGGACGGGAGTGTACGTGGGCGTGAGCGGCTCGGAGGCCAGCGAGGCATGGAGCCGGGATCCAGAGGAGCTGCTGGGATACAGCATGACCGGCTGCCAGCGAGCCATGTTCGCTAACCGCCTCTCCTACTTCTTTGACTTCAACGGTAGGTTGGCACTCGCACTCCCCCTACAGATGCAGCTACACCCATGTCAGATCAGGATCAAAATCAAATATTTATTTATGATATTATTTATTTTTAGTTATTTCTCTGGTACTATTTTCTTGTTTTATTGACTGCGTTTGGGTGAATGGGGGGTGAGAGAGCCGGGACAAGTAGACGTCCAGTATATGACCGTGAGGAGAAGCACTGTCATGGCACTGTGATCTAAGCCTGTGTCTTAGCGCACAGGATGCTTTCACATAGTCTGGGCCGAGGTGGATAAGGAGTGCTGGGATCAGAAGGAGGCTTGTGCAGCTTGCCTCCTCTGGAGGTACTTGGCATTCAGATATTCAAATATACACATTACTGCCATGAAGGGCTGCAACTAACTATTATTTATTTATTTATCTTCCATGCTAGCGTATATAACACCCAAGAATACTTGTAATCTTCATTATATTGTTTGTGGAATTATCCTTAAAAAGTGAAGTGTATTAGTTCTTTATTAGTTCCATGGATGTTATTCAGTACACACACATCTGTTTTAATAATATTTGCCCCACCTCAGCAAAATGGAGAGATGATAAATGTGAATGGTACTATTGAACAAACATTGTTGTGTCGATCACTCCCCATCCAGGTCCCAGCACAGCAATCGACACAGCCTGTTCATCCAGCCTTCTGGCTTTAGAGAATGCCTTTCAGGTAAGAAATGATAGATCTCGACTTGTCCATAGTATACTATAGACCAGAGGTGCTTTTCAGGCTGAGATGAATAAATACTAGTGCACTGCCTGTAGAAAATGTGTGCGCTACAGTGTGTGTCGCAATATTAGTTTAATTAATGGCTTCAGTATTTTATGTCCTAAAGGCTTGGAACTTAACATCACACACCATCATCATACCACTTTTCAAGTCCAAGTGCTCGATTAGGTTAAATTGTCTTTCAAGATTGACTGTACTACTAACGTTAATCTAAATTGTTATTTTAATAATTCCCAGGTTTCAGAGAAGAATAAAAATGGTATCGTATCATTTAACATATTTTTGTACAACCAAATAATATTCAATGTAAATATAGTATTTATATTTCATATATTGCAGACTGACTGTTAATTTTAGGGTTATTTTACATTCTTCCCTATCTTCGTTTGGAGTCTTATTTTTACGTTCATTTTCGTTACCTGTCTGTTAATGTGCTATAAAAATAAAGTTGGTTCATTGATTATATTGCAAACATACTTTGTGGTAACAGACAAAGATGAAATCCTAGCTTTGGATGATTAATAATTTAAAGTGCTAGTCATGTGATCTGTACATTTTAAAATAATTCTACAGATGAACTTACCAATTGATGTTCCACTGTAGGATATTCGGCGAGGTCACTGCGACGCCGCCCTGGTGGGCGGAGTCAACTTGCTGCTCAAACCCAACACGTCGGTGCAGTTCATGAAGCTGGGCATGCTCAGTCCAGAGGGCACCTGTAAATCCTTCGACGCCTCAGGTGACTTCCTCCCTTCAGACAGCACCTCCCCAACCCTTACAGGAAGACGATACCCTGATACCTTAACGCTACCCTGATCTCAGTAGAAGGGTTGGACACTAGAGCTCATATTTAACAATTATTATAGTAGTTGATTAGGTTGATTTGAAACGATCAGTGAACTATTTTTTTTTTTTTCATGAAAAATATTCCGATTGAGCAAATGACATTATTTGTTTCTAATTCAAATATAGTTAATTTGTAACTCTTGAGATAGTTGTTCCATGCCCAATTAAAATTCCATGTGTACGTAATTTCGACATATGCAATATGGCGAAATTAAACTGAATCTGGAATCTTGAATTATGGAATGAACAACAATTAATTTACTTAGACAAACTCATTCAAATTAATTCATACTGTGACATTATGATAATTTTCTTCTTATTAATTTCTCAAATCAATTATGCCCATGTATTCATTTGCATTTTCATAAAGGATCAATACATGTCATATCTGTGTTGTCGTTATGCCGACAATAACAATGATTAAGTTCTTTGGCCAATAATCTGGCCAAAACAAATCAAATGTTTTGTCATTTGTTCTTTGAACACACAAGACCAACGCCATCCCATCACTTGCCTCAACTGTGGAGTAAAGTCATGTATAGAGTGCACGCGTGTGCATGCTACATACTGCTAAGGGATTATCATGGTTTGCAGGTAATGGATACTGCAGGTCTGAGGCGGCGGTAGCAGTGTTCCTGACAAAGAAGTCTGCAGCACGCCGCGTCTACGCCACAGTGGTCAACGCTGGCAACAACACAGACGGGTTCAAAGAGCAGGGTACATACACTCACACATGCATTCAATTAGAGATGCTACTATCATTACCTGCGCTGGAGCGGACCCGCAGGTTATGTTTTTGGTCGCGTTGGTTTGTCTCTTGGATAACTGAAAAGGTTGAGAAAATTTTGCAGAGTTGTCAGAAAAAAAGAAAGAAGTGATTCAAATTTGGTGCATTTCTGTAGCCTGTAAGTAACATAATAGTCATACTTCATTATTATTAACAGGTGAACTATCCCCGTTCTCCGTAGTGACGTCACGCAACATAATCGTACTTAATCAACAACACCTATAGATAGATGGATGGAAAGTTCCTTTCCTGGTTAGTGCACAAGGTGGTCAATGAGACGTTTCCATGAAAAAATCTGAATGATTGGTTGGGTCCAACAGCGTCGGCTTCCTAACTATTACAAACGTCTAGCGATGTGCAATGCGTGGACGATGTGTTGGTTCTGGGGCCATGACACCATCACCATGGCACTGGGAATGATGGCTGGCATTGGGAGCAACATATATTAAATAAGTTTTAGGTGATGATGGACTAAACAACGAATCACAGCCAATTTAATCAATTGTGAAAGTTGAAATGTGCAACTAATTCAATACTCTATTATGATCTATTACCATGGGTCCTGTCATGTCGCACATATTTCTGTGATATCGGAGTTTGTTTTTAGCAAGTTTTTATTGAATATACAGGATTCTCCTAATCATACCCAGACACGCACAGGAACACACAGATGATGGCACAGACAACATGGCAGACAACAGACGGATGAAACCAGATCCTTGCACACACAATAACATAGCACACGACATACAGACACCCAAATGGCCATTGACCTGTCCTCCACTCACACTTGACACAATTGGCATCGTATTGCTACTGTTTATATACCGCCTGCTACACACACTTGTCACATGCGTGCTATGTGCGTGTTGGACACGTAAACAAAAATAGTACACACACACACACACACACACAGGACATACGCATCAGTTGCATAAGGTCCTTTACAGGCACACATACAGCAAGAATCACTGGGATGTGACTGCACGTGGCATCTAGTATGTTTAGTAATGCGGGGTGGATCATGGGTGATTGGCAACAGTGAGCTGCAGCGAGCACATTTTAAAATAATGTGTGTTTTTGGCCGAGTGGTTATGGACACTGCACCTAACGCGACCCCATTCATTTTAGTGGCGCTGTGTCTACCGCAGCGTCCGCAGTGTCGCGAGTTCGACTACGCTCATCGACTTGTCTGCAATGTCTACCCCCGATCTCTTCAACCCAGTTTCCGACTAATCCTATCCAATAAAGATGGGAAAACGTTGTTTTTCCATTCTTTCCAAAAATAACTTTAAAAAAATGTGTGTTTTTGCATCAAATTTGGCTATTACACACCACTCCGACTCTCCCATAAAGACTTCCTAAGCGTGTTTCATTAACGCGGAACAAGATTGATGGATTACATTTTTCTACAAGATACTGTTGTTTATTTTTTTTTTTTATTATTATCCGTAATAGAAAATCCTACACTAATACATACAACATACACCCTCCAGTAGACACATACACCCATACATTATAAACGGTCACAGATGCACATACTTTCACACACGCACCAGTGACGTACAACATAGGGTCTCGGATTACACACACACACAGAGTAGCGTACACGTTCACACACTAACCATATGCCAGGAGCACACAGGGCATGTACTCCATACACAGCTACCGTGTACCACAATGTTGGTCAAAGGGGACAGCCATTATGCACTGCAAGACAATCCATATTTTTTTAGTAGTTTTTCAGTCGTCTGTCTTCCAAGCATGTTTGTTTGTGTGGTCAGCTCACTCTTTCACCCAGCAGACTAGTTAATTTGTTATAAAAAAAAAATCAAATCTTGATCACAATCATCCCAATTTAAAAATAAAAACACCTGAATCCCTGTAACATAACATGAAAGTTGAATCTTTTGGATTTAAAAAGATGCCATAAACTACATTATGTAGTTGGAACCCACTGCATTGGGACGTCAATGATAATTGATTAAGCAACCATTAAAATGCAATCTCTTTATTTTTTCATCTGAACGTTTATCCATATGTTGGACTTGTTTGCTGCTTACACCAACAAAGAAGAATCTCATCCTCCTAGACCCTACAGCATTTTCCATGTTCAGAATGTATTTTTAGGGACCCTTTGCCAATAAGTACATGTTTTTGTAAGATATCTATTGAAGTCCTAGGCAGTTAAAGGGAATAAACGCTTACTTTTAACTGACTAAATTCTTACTGTCGGGGGATTATTTAAAAAAAATTCCAAATCCTTCTGGATGGACTAATATGAAATCCAACTTGGTAACGTGTTGCGACACCAGTGACTTGAGACAAGTTCACGTTCACACTTCGACCTCTACATATAGGACTTATGACCTTTGCCCCCCGCCCCCAGGTGTAACGTTTCCGTCAGGGGAGATGCAGCAGCGCTTGGTGTCCCGGCTGTACAAGGAAGCGGCCATCGCCCCCCGGGATGTAGAGTACATAGAGGCACACGGTACTGGGACCAAGGTAAAGGCTCGCTGTGTCTCATTCACTGTGCATTGTCAAAGTCAATTCCAGACTGCTAAAAGGAACAGAACCACCCCTGCAATTAACTAGTTATTTATACACTCCATCTTCCAGAAAGGTTACGAAAGAAACCAATACCGGGAACCTTTTCCAGGGAACAGAAACGATACCGGAAACATTTTTTTAAAAAAATTCTTTAACAGGAACACCTATTTAAAATTAACGGCAATGGGTTGATGGCAGTTTTATTTCGTTCCTCAAAATTTAAGTTGAAATGCGCCGCAGTCTGTCTCATAGGTGCCCACTGCTCCGCCAGTCTCTGCTGCCATTCCGGGAACAATATTACATTTTTTTTGCTCTTACCAGTTCGGGAACGTAATTTTATTGGTGGAACTCATAACCGGAAATGTTCGTGTTTAGAACGAACCGAATGGGGGAAAAAATATCGGTTCCCGTGCTGGGAGATTTGCCCTGTGCTTGTCCCCTGAGCGGCCATCAGAGCATATGAATGACACAGTGTCCCCCCCCCACAGGTGGGTGATCCTCAGGAAGTGAACGGCATCGTGTCGGTGTTCTGTGAGGCACAGCGCCCCCCGCTTCTCATCGGCTCCACCAAGTCAAACATGGGACACCCTGAGCCTGCTTCTGGACTGGCTGCTCTCTCAAAGGTACTATGCCATTCTAGTACAGGCCTGTATCTTCTCTCTCATGCTCCATTTAAAGGAGTTCTGTTATTAACAGAACACTGTCCTCAGTGGATGGCTTAGAACAGGTCTTGCCTGGTACAGGGCATGGGCAATCTGATATGGGAGGCCAGTTAGGTAAATTTGTAGTGTGTATTCCATAAAATCAAAATTATTTCTGTAAATCTCCTCGAGGTAACTTTGATTACGATTTGGTGCTATACAAAATTATGTTGAATTGTATTGATAAAAGGATTTTAATCCTGCTGTGATAATATGGCTTCCTCTCTCTCTGTGGAAAAATACTACATATAGGTAACAGTTTGCAATCTGTCTGCGACCAGGTAGTTCTCTCTTTGGAGCACGGCACGTGGGCCCCCAATCTCCACTTCCACAACCCCAACACAGACATTCCGGCACTCACCGACGGGCGGCTGTGTGTGGTGGACCGGCCGCTGCCCGTGCAGCGCGGCATCGTGGGCATCAACTCCTTCGGCTTTGGGGGCTCAAACGTCCACGTCATCCTTCGCCCTCCACCCGCCACCAAAACACCTGCAACGTCGAACGGCGCCGAACGTGCAACACCCAGGTAAGCTTGGGCAGCGTTCGCGACTACAAGACACCAAGCTCAAATTTGCAATGGTGTCAGTTTTATCTGTTTTTCTAAGGTGTAGGTTATCTGCAGACTGATTCTAATTCATCTGTCCCACGCTACCCCTAAACATGACCTGTGTCACCAGGACCAGCAAGAGAGCGTGTGAAATAGCTGCCGATCTTGTGGACCAAATTTTCATTCTTCCTTCTGGCAGGTGTTACAGAGCACTGCATGCTAAGACCGCAGTTTATTTCCCTGCGTATGGATGATGTTGTTGAACTTTCCAGGCAAAGTGGAACATATAACGACAACCTTCCATATACTTATCTCTGATCATTCAAATTGTTGAATTTCATAATGGTTTCCCTTTTTTTTTAAAAGAAGATAATATGAACCTTTTCACCCAGGTTATTACAGGCGTGCGGGCGCACGGAGGAGGCGGTACGGTCTCTGTTGGAGGCGGGCCAGCAGCGAGCGTGGGACGACGGCTTTCTGTCGCTGATCAACGAGGTGGCCGACGCCCCGACCACGGGCATGCCGTACCGGGGCTTCACTCTGATCGGCTCGCAGAGTGACGTGACGGAGGTGCAGCCGGCCTCACCCACGCGACGACCGCTGTGGTACATCTGTTCGGGTAAGCCTCGCGCGCAAATCGCCGCAATGCATGTCATGTCTTTATTCCCTTTCCTTTTTTTAATGTGTTGTAGTAGTAGCAGTAGCAACAGTTGTAGAAATGCTTTAATTGTAATTAATTGAACGAATGAATTAAGTTTATTTCGAATATCAGGGCATGCACACACAAAATAAAGGTAAATTAAATGAATTACAAATAATGAAACACAATAATAAATCTGAAATAAAGATGATGATGAACTTAATATCAATTCCATAAACACATTGCAGTAAACAGGGCAGTAAATTCAACAAAATTTAACAAACTATTCAAGGACTGATTGACACCCCACACTACCGGTACATTTAGATAAGGACACTACCACCTAGTCGAGTTGGTTTCGTACATTTTTCATAGCGACAGAGATTAAGTATTTCAGTGGTCATTGGCAATATCTTTGCCGCAATAATTCTCCTATTGGGTCTACTGAGAAACGGGCAAGCTACATTTCGTTATGCGGGCAAATTCTTTTCATATGGGGAGATGCCACAACCCTAGCTAACCCTAAACACTTGTTTGTAAGGTGTCGGTTGTTGAAGTCTAAAGTGTGAGGGCACATTGTCAGACATGGTGGCTCTGCGTTACAGGAAATAAAACAAGCTTGTTTTGTCCGTTCCGGGTTACATTAATGGGGTGTTTCATTCACGTCGCTATGTTAATGACTGATTAGCATCTTGACGTACACAAACTACCACGCTAACTCAAGACCGTCTATGCATAGAACAGACCCAGGCCTCTCTGTGCAGGCTGCTAGACTAATTTCATTAAATCAACACAGTCAGCTGCTACATGTACTGCAGCCAAAGAGGAGGAGACCAGGAAATGAAGACTCACTCGCTATAAAAAGAGGAAACGGAATGAAGAATATTCAGCACCTTTTCCCCTCAATGGGAAACAAATGTAATCATTTGCTGTTTAATTAATTTAGTGTAGGAAATTAAAAGTGTTTAAATGCTTGTTAGTCTATGGGGGGGCTATTCAACTACTTTGCTTAGAGGGCCGCATTATCAGAAGCCCAATGGGCCAGGGGCCGGAGCAGATGCCGGAAAACACTACAACACATTTATATTGTTGTAGTTTATTAGTAATCTGAATCCCTCTGGGGGCCAGAAAGAAATTGATTGTAGGGCCGGATTTGGCCCGCGGGCTGCCCATTGAATAGCCCCGGTCTATGGGGTGGTTTTACAAGCAAACATGTCGTCGATTTTTAATCTGCCTGGTGCGGTTTACCAGCTCTTGGGGTGTGTTTGGGCAACTTTGGGTGCATACCAAAACAACCGGGCCAAACAAACCCTGGTGCCAGCAGAATGATCCCAATTAAAATAGTTTTTGTTTTTCCTTTTGATTTGTTTTCATTTGTGCACAAAGAAACGAAATCAGACTGGAAAACAAACTAAAAGTATCAATTTACTTTTAATTCACAAAGACAAACAGCTTGTGAAATCACACAAACTGTTTGTCCATGTTTGATGTGAACCAGGTATGGGCACCCAGTGGGCAGGCATGGGGAAGCTAATGATGCAGATACCAGAGTTCCGAGCGTCCATCCTGAGATCTGACGAGGCCCTCAAAGCGACGGGGCTGTGTGTGTCCAAGCTGCTGTTGGAAGCTGACGAGCAGACCTTTGAGGACATCGTCAACTCCTTCGTGGCTCTGGCCGCCATCCAGGTACACTGTCTTCAGGATCAGGTGCTATTAGGGCAGGGGTGGGCAAACGGTGGCCCGTGTGCCGCATCCTGTCATTTGGCAAGTCCTAATTTATTATATGTTAAAAATATTTAAATATAAATTGCAATACATTTCGCTGAAGTTGGCTGAACACACACAGTGCTGACTGCACCGTCTGCATGCACACACAGACTGATTATCGCATTTCAGCGCTGATTGACACTCAAATACATCGCTGTATCATCATCTTCATGGGAAAAAGGTTCCCCACCCCTGTTTTAGGGGCACTGAGTGCTACGGCTGTCTGTAGCATAGTCTATAACTATATTTATTACAAGATGAAGAATATGTTTATTATGAGATGATGTCGCATATAACTATTTTTGCAGATTTATTACAGGATGAAGTTGCTGATCAGAAACACCATTGCTATGCATTTTATTGATTTTTTTTTTTATTGTGTCTCTTGAAAATAACATGTTCATATCCTGCAAGTCATGGCGTTATCCAGAAAATGTGAACATGGATGGGATTCGACCGCCCCCTTGTGGAAAACTGAGGCTACACACGCTCTACGCTGTATAACGCATACAATGATTAAAAAACGTTGTGACAATTGACAGCTGTACTGACACTTCCATGTGGAATTTATTCATTTTTCTTCTTTACCGTCTTGATTGTTTTAAAATGAATGTCATTATTTCTAAGAGAGGGTTTTATTATTATTTGGCTTTGCTAGTTAGTTATTTCAAAATAACTTTGACTCGGGTGTTTAGAAGCAACATGATCTGGACGCTCATGTCGTTTACCGCTTAAACATTTCACAAGAAGACATGATGAACGTCATCGAGCCTCTTGTCTTGTCCTCCAGGTGGCTCAAATCGACCTGTTGAACACCATGGGTCTGGCTCCAGACGGTATCGTGGGACATTCTGTGGGCGAGCTGGCCTGTGGCTACGCCGACGGCTCCCTGAGCCAGCGGGAAGCAGTGCTGGCTGCCTACCACAGGGGGTGCTGCATCCGGGATGCTAAACTTCCCCCAGGGGGCATGGCTGCAGTGGGTGAGTAAGATTGGCTTATCTTATGAAATACGGCTTGTACAGTGTGTGTACAGAGTGAGTACGCCCCTCACATTTAATTTTATAACTTACAAAAGGGACAACAGGGCGCGCGCGGTGGCCGAGCGGGTAGAGAGCGCGTCCCCCCAGACCATAGGTCGAGCAGTGCCGCAGGTTCAAATCCGCTGTCTGGCTTTTCTGCAATGTCTCCAACCGACTCTTCATCCCACTTTTTGATTTAATCCTGTCACTATCTCTCTCAATAAAGAATGAAAAACGGCGCTCGTGCCCAAAAAATAACTTAAGGGACAGTGATGACATAAGACAATGTAAGATAGTGAGACTGTTAGAGTACCATTTGTATTAAAATGTAAATGTTGAAACTAATTAAATGCAAACGTGAAGGGGTGTGTTCACATGTGTGATGTTAATATATATGTGTGTGTGCGTGTATGTAGAGGTAAGTTTGTTACAGAGCGAGATCTCTCCATACACATTTCCATACTGCCATGATGCCAACTAGTGGCAAATGTTATTGATATTATTTTAATAATAACAGTGAAGTGCATGGTGAAGTGCATGGTACACCAATTTAGGACCCATTTCTACTGAACAATCTTCTTTATAAATCCTTGGGTGCTGCGAGAAGTGTTTGGGTATTTCGGCTGTGAACATTTCATAGGACATTGTTTGGGTGTGTATTATTTGGCTTTCACTGAACTTTGATATTGCTAGGTTTGTTTCCTCACATTCTGCATATCAGCTTCTAGCCTTTGCTTGACCGATTTAGTCCTGTGTTGTAATTCCTTTATCTCTGAAGAAGTGAAAGACGCAATAAAACAAGTTAGTAGTTATGAATTGACTAAGCACAGTCGAATGAAAACTAAAATTGCAAGAGGATTTTCAAAAACAATCCTCCAGGTCAAAATGCCAGGTGGGAGGAAGCGAGGAGTAGAGAGAAAGTGATGTGAAGATCCAAGAACGGACTAGTTGCAGGCTGAGTGACGCCATGCGAGTGGCCGAGGACAGAGCGCGATGGAGAAAGCTAGTTGAAAGTCTTCAGTGGTGCTGCAACGGTCAGCCGGACAATGAGATGAGAGGTGAAGTTGCTGACGCTTTAACATTTTAACGAATTATTTTTAACTTATTATGTGTCTGTGTGTGTCTGTGTGTATGTAGGTCTGACCTGGGCCGAGTGCAAGGCACAATGTCCGAAGGGTGTGGTGCCTGCCTGTCACAATGCAGAGGACACCGTCACAATCTCTGGGCCTGAGGTAAACAGGGCCAATCACCATTATCTTCTACCGCCATTTTAAATTGTATTTGAGCTCCTGAGTAAACGCCATACTTGTAATAACTAACTTGTCCACAAGGTGCCCAGGGAAACCCGATATGGCAATAGATATTATAGTCTACTTCATCTGTATATATGTAACAGATGTAAGAAGACGACAGGGGGAGCTGCAATTAAATATCACACCCAACGCAAAGTACTTGCCAATCAGAGAGAGGGTGGGAGTTCCCATAATGCAGCAGAACAAAGAGGAGGGTGGGAGAAAATTGAGTACCGTTAGTCTCCAGACAGAACGTAGGTAGGACTACATATAGCAGTCGATTGCCCATGGTAATTGCCTAGTCAGCCCTTTACTGTCGGTTCAATCACTGCTAAAGTTAAATGACCGTTTCACATCGGTTAGATATATACTGTACAGCGGACATCTAAATCGATGCTTTTCTGTGAAACGTCTCCCAGTGACTTTGGCTGTGTTCGCGCTATACAAAAATACAAAAGATATCATGCAATGCATATCATATCGCCTTACCGACTGCGCCACCGCACCAGCTCAAATTCTTCCATTTTTTTTCTCCTCAAGCTTTTATGCAATGTCTAAATCCTCCCATTATGATTGTATACATCTATTTACAGCATTTGTTTTTTATGTAAATTGCATTCAAAAGTATGGGCCACGGAAATGTCGACTGAATGTATGAGTGTGTGTGTGTTGCAGGAGGCAGTGAGGGACTTTGTGGCCCAGCTCAAGGAGACTGGGGTGTTTGCTAAGGAGGTCCGCAGTGCAGGCGTGGCTTTCCACTCGTACTACATGGAGGCCATCGGCCCGGCTCTGCTGGGAGCTCTCAAGCAGGTACATGGACACACACGCCTTGCACACTAACCTGTGTATAGGACCTACCATGTCCTATTTGCTTCAGACAAGTGTGACCGATAGCTGCATCCCAGCGCGTCATGAAGAGTTCAGAATGCAAATACTATTCTTGTGAAAACTGAGTTAAATATATTGTGTGAATCTTGTCTACATCTAGAATATGTAAATTCAATGTTTTTGTGAAAAAAAAAGAAGTGAAATATCCCAATACAAAGGCCTGATGAAAAATGGCCTTTTTCTCAAAGGTGGTCAAGTGGAGTTAGGGGTTTGTCTTATAGCTGTCTTCGTTATTTGTCCACCTTGAAATGATTTCCAGGAAAAACTTCGCTATGTCACCATGTCGTGGCATATATTTTTGTGGCAATTTTGATGCTCCATAGCTGATCTAAACATTTACAATCTTTTTTGGAACTTAGAATATTCCAGGTAGTATTGGGATTTGAACATACATGAATGCTGCAAATATATTATTATATATATTTTAGTAATCAACTATTCTGGGGAAGAAACCCAATAATTGGATAAAACATGCAAATATATATAGGTAGAATGTGTCAATCTGTTTTATTTTGTAGTTACATTGTGCATGAAACTAGATGCATCGTGATGACCATTTTGGGGTATGAGTGGTGGCACAAAACAAAGTACTATTGTTTTGCTTATATATATAATTAAAGAACAGCTACTGGTCTATATATAGGTGTATCCGAGTAAAGTCACTACAATTACAACATAATGTCTATGAAAATTGAAACTTGACAACACACACACAAACTACACAGTAGCGGTAAACTTATTTCCACTGACACTGAAGGTGATCCCGAACCCGCGGAAGAGATCCAGCCGCTGGCTGAGTACCAGCATCCCCCAGGAGCAGTGGGGGTCTGCCCTGGCCCAGCACAGCTCTGCAGAGTACCACGTCAACAACCTGGTCAGCCCCGTGCTCTTCAACGAGGCCCTGGCTATGGTCCCTGCTGACGCCGTGGTAGTGGAGATCGCCCCCCACGCTCTGCTGCAGGTATCACAATCAGGTTTATAACCATCGTCAATGACGCAAGTTCACAGACTAGGAAGCAGAGGACGTAGAAGAAGCAAAAGAAATACAAAGGGAATGCAATAAGAATTCTTAATGCAATGCAGAAGTCGTTAAGAGCAGGTCAGTCCATTTAGAGGATATGAGCAGGGAAGACATGTACAGGGACAGACGATGTATGGGGCAGTCTATGGCTATGTCCGAAATCGCTCCCTATCCCCTACCCCTATCCCCCATATAGTGATTCAGATTCAGATTTGTGTGCCATTTTTTTGAAGTTTAGGTCATTTTTAAAACTCCTCGCAATGCATGATGGGTTATATTGCTCCGTCTAGGGTACATCCGATGCTCACTACTTTTTGTGGGATACTTTCAATGTACTATATAGGGTACATGGAGAATTCGGACATCCCTACAAAATAGTGCACTATATGGGGGACAGGGAGAGATTTCGGACACAGTCTATGTGTCATATCCTATATTGAACACAGATGTACAGTGAGATGTGGGATGTAGGAGTGATAGGGGACCACTACCTAGAGTCGTATGGCAGAAAGAAAGAAAGTATTCTGGTGATGTGAGGTTTTGGTACTGATGGAGCGAAAACGTTCTAGAAGCGAATACTCACTTATGTACTCATACTTGTCAATCAGTTGCCAATACCATGAACCGATATCATACCGATACTGCTACTCTGAAATGAGGCAGTGCGGCCTATTCTACTCTGACCTACATTCCTGTCAAAATAATATATCAAATATACCTAGGCTGTGCTGCCCAGTAGCTCAGTCGGTTAGGCAGTGCACTGGAAAGCATGCATATGCCTTAATGGCACGGTGAGTCGGTGGTTCGAATCCCACCACCGACGTATTTCCCGCATGTCTACCCCCCATCTTCACCTGTTTCCACTAACCCTAATTGGTCTTTGACCAAAACATTAAAAGAAAAATATATAGGCTTCATTTTTTCTTTTTTTGAGGGGGAGGGGGGTGTATCGGTAGTACTGGGTATCGGCGAGTATTGAAATTATTGTACTTGTACTCGT
>OMKY01086443.1:0-23329 GCA_900302395.1 Bregmaceros cantori | reverse complement strand
AAAAGAAAAATATATAGGCTTCATTTTTTCTTTTTTTGAGGGGGAGGGGGGTGTATCGGTAGTACTGGGTATCGGCGAGTATTGAAATTATTGTACTTGTACTCGTATTGGTTTTCAAAAAAACGGTATCGGTATGGTTAACATTCCTACCTATCCCCTTCCAGGCCATCCTGAAGCGTAGCCTGAAGCCCACTGCATCCATCGTGCCACTGATGAAGAGAAACCACGCTAACAACCTCGAGTTCTTCCTGATCAACATCGGAAAGGTCTACTCTCACGGGTGAGAAGGAAATCCTCTGCTGGACCTTCTAGACATGTCCTCTGGCTATTCAAATATTCTCATGTATTCAAATAAATATTGTAATGTTTCAACGTTGCTCCTTCCAGCATCAACGTGAACACCAACGCGCTGGGACCGGCGGTGCAGTATCCGGTGGCTCCGGGCACACCCCTCATCTCGCCACTGCTGAAATGGGACCACAGTCAGACGTGGGACGTCCCGACCACAGAACACTTCCCCACAGGCGCAGGAGGCGCCGGCTCTGCTGTCGTGTACAACATTGGTGAGACAACGACCCTTATGACATCTGGAAAACATGTATATCGGTGGAGTGTGGTGAATGGTGACTTTCCTTATTTTTTTTCTGGCCTCTAGAAATGGTTTCACTTCTACTATTATTGATGACATATTCTCTGATCCTATTCTCCCCTAGTGCCCTATAATCGGGAGTAGCGGCTAAGTGTTTCAGGTAAAAGTGTCTATCAGGGCTGGCTCTGTGGCGCAGTCGCTTATACTGCTGCATTCAGCCCCTTAGTCTTGTATGCTGCAGTTCTGCTTCTCTCGTCCCACCTCATACTGCCAATAAAATGGAAATTTGGTGTTTGCGCCCAATAAATAACAAAAACATGTTATTGTATATGTTATAACAAACCTTCGTCACAAAAGGGCAGTACATCTTACACATCTTTGCACTGGTGGAACTGTTGTTTATAAATAAAATGCTTTTGAAACATGCTTATGATAACATTCTGTCTACCGTCTCCCTTGTTCTTGTCCAGATGTGAGCCCGGAGTCTCCAGATGCCTACATGTTCGACCACTGCATCGACGGGCGCGTCCTGTACCCTGCCACGGGGTACCTGGTGCTGGCCTGGAGGACGCTGGCCAAGAGCCTGGGCGTGTCCATGGAGAGCATCCCTGTCACCTTCCAAGATGTCACTATCCACAGAGCCACCATCCTGCACAGGACAGGTACGGTGAAGGTGGGGGGGGTTGGAGGATCATTAACAATTTCCTGGTCAGAAAATATGTTGTTTACCTTTTGGCAGAGATGTGGCCAAATCCATCTTTCAAGTCTCAAGTCCTTCTTGGGCAAGTCAAGTCCCAAGTCAACTCCAAGTCAAGTCATCATTAACATGCTGTCATTTTAGCCCCACAATCTGATTTTAATAACGTCAAAAGCATTGTTTGCTTCTTTTGCTACTTTATTCAAATAAGATTATGGAGCTAAAATTACAGCATGTTAATGATGACTTCATTTGGAGTTGACTTGGGACTTGACTTGACTTGCCCAAGAAGGACTTGAGACTTGAAAGAGGGACTTGGTCACATCTGTCTTTTGGATATACTTTGATTATCTTAGGCTTGTCTATTATTTATTTTCTTAGTACTGAAATAATTTATTCCAGACCTGCTCTGGTATGTATGTCACCTCATCCTTTTTACTATGTCTTTTGCTTAACCCCACGTCTTGCACTAAACTCTGAAAATAGACCTAATCACAACAAATATATCGGTTGGTCTTGATTTGTGCAAAATTGGCCAGCAGTCATCGAGTCACTCACTGTGACCGAGCATGTTTCATTGTGTGTCTGTGTGTGTGTGTGTGTGTGTGTGTGTGTCTGCAGGCTCTGTTCAGCTGGAGGTGCGCCTCATGCCGGCCACCAACACATTTGAGGTGTCTGAGCACAACAGTCTGACCGTCAGTGGTGAGTACCACTGGTTAAACAGTGGGTGTTTTCTAACAGTGGCAAGCTTCTGCCTGATGGGGAGCCGAACGCACCATGTAAAATCTACAGGGAATAAAGGGTATTGATAGAGTGTTAAGGAAATGGAGACAAAGTCTCGTCTTTCCCCCGCGTCCGTCAGGACTGCTGACACACCTGGGCATTTGCACGGGCTGGCGCATGTGAGTGTGAGTTGTTTTGTCACAGAAGTCGGGTTTTGAAATTCTGTGAAAGTGTTAGGGTTCGTTTTAGGGTCAGGAGAAGAGTTAGGGATTAGGTTTAGGGTTAGACTTGCGATCAACCCCCGTAGATCAACCCCCGTAATCGAGTGGTGGCGACGCAACTCTTAACTGAATAAATGTATCTAGTGATTAGGCTGAAAAGGCTGATTAACCTCATCAAAAAGTTGCCAAGTGTGCCATTTAATAATGATCTTTAAAAAAAAAAAATTCCAGCCCATTCAGGCTGTTTTTTTTGTTTGTTTTTTTTTCCAAGCTTTATTAGCGGGGGCAGACATGCAGGAAATACATCGGTGGCGAGATTCGAACCACCAACTCACCGCGCCATTAAGTCATATGTGTGCTTTCTAGCGCTCTGCCTAACCAACTGAGCTACTAGGCAGCACTTAATAATGATCTTTGACCAACAGGTAAGATCCTGGTCCTGGAAGAAGCTGACCTGGAAGCCTTCCACGCTGGCCTCCGTTCCTTCGGGGGCATCACTGAGGAGAAGCCCCAGATGAAGCTCAGCACCCACGATATCTACAAGGAGCTGCGTCTCCGTGGTTACGACTACGGGAAACACTTCCAAGGCATCCTGGAGGCAAACAACGCAGGTAAAATGTCAACTCTTTTTCAACCATGTAGCATTGCTAAGGATTTCCAAAGTCCCCCATCATTTTCTAAAGAACAAAATGCAAACTGTGTCCCAATTGGAAAACTCGCTATTGGTAGACTCGAGCAGACTCAAACCAAACCAGCTAAATTACAAATACATTTTCCACGGAATTAGTGCCTCTCCACGGAATTCATAATCTTCACTCTCCCTCTGGAAACGCCTCTAAACGTTGCTTCATGTTCTGTTAGGATTATAGATTGTCCCTGTGTAATAATATAACCTGCCAATTGGTTTATGCAATTGGACATCTAATGGTAGAAATATGAATGTGTCTGTAAAAATGAATGGAGCATTTTTTTTTTTGACATTGGACCCCTCCCACCCTGCACACCACCTTTTTTCCACCCTTCACTCAGGAAGGCGCTACAGAGCCCTGCATACTAAGACCTCTAGACTGAGAACGTTTTTTCCTTCACGTGGTGATGCTACTGAACATGTGTTGATTCTATGCCTTATGTGCTTCCTTTCTTTCTTTTTGTGTTGACCTTGTTCATGACCTGTTGATCTTGAGTCGTTTCATGCCCAACTAAAATTCTGTCTGTGTGTACTGTTGTCATGAATATGCAATATGGCGAATTAAAATGAATCTTGAATCTTTACTCCCATACCTCCCACGCACCATGCATGGATTTACCGTGGACATTGGGACCCATGTTTGTGATGTCCCCGATAAAGCTCAGATCGCTCAGTTGAGAGTGTGTCGTTTTTAGTTAAATAGTTAGTAATGGTTGCAGTGGTTAATCAGTGGGAGTGTTCTGTGTAGGTAACCACGGCAAGCTGCACTGGACTGGTAACTGGGTGACCCTGATGGACACCATGCTGCAGATGATCATCCTCAGCCAGCCTGACCGCAGCTTGCGTCTCCCCACCAGGCTGCGCTCTCTGACCGTGGACCCCAGCCTGCACCTGCAGAAGCTGGTCTCGCATGCTGAGGACCTGCAGGGTGGGTACTTTTACATCTTAGAAGAAAAAAAAAGCTTTAGAATTTCCAAAATCCTCCTCCCGCACAAAAAAACACATTCCTACCTAAACATCACAACCTCAACCAATGCAGCTTCATACGTTTGGCGCAAATACAGAGTGAGACGAAGACCGAAACCACAAGACAGAAACCAGGACAAAAGTCACTGAAGTCTATTTTCAGTTCTCTTTCTAAGTGTCTTCATCCCTGGTGGGTCCGTCCGGTCACGCGCGAGAACCACTTTTAGTCAAAATGACGTTTCCGCTGATGACTTCCGTCTCTTGATCAGAAGACGCAGGCTGTCGTCTACCGTTCAAACTATCGGAAAACAATAAACCGCCGTGTATTCACAAGTTGACCGCGACACGCTCTTCTGTTGAAATCCACCGGTCGTCCACGCCGCCGGAGAGAGAGAACCCCTCCTTCTCACGCGCCCCCGCTCATTCACGACTTTTTGGTGTCCGCGTTACTGCCCGATCGGAAATGCTCCTTACTCCGTGAAGGAATATTATATTTTGACAACTTCCAAGATAGTGGTACTGGTTACACACACATCTTACATACACAACATATACATACTTAGTATATAGTATAGTTACTCAACTGAAACGTCAATCAAAGATGAACGTCCCCACCAACATTCTTCTTGCATCAGTCTTAAAGATAGACTATGTAGGACACTTCATTGCCTTAGGCCTCATTTATACCCTACAGTAACTACGAATGTGGACAATTTTCATCCCGTCCCGGAGTTGACTGTAGCAAGAGAGCCTTAGCTTTCCAGAGAAAACTGAGCAATACCTCTGAAAATCATGGTGGCAGTATAGACTCAGAAGTTGTATAGCGAGGGTCCACGTAGGCCGAGTAGTTATGGACACTGGACACCGCAACTAACGCGACCCCATTCATGTTAGTGGCGCTGTGTCTACCACAGCGTCCGCAGTGTCGCGAGTTCGACTACGCTCATCGACCTGTCTGCAATGTCTACCCCCGATCTCTTCAACCCAGTTTCCGACTAATCCTATCCAATAAAAGATGGAAGAACGGCGCTGACGCCGGAAAAAGTAACTTACGAAAAAAAAATTGTATAGCGGTCAACAGTGAGTGTATTGCATGTATGTGATGTAGCGGTGGAGGTGCGGGTCGACGGCGTCCAGGACTCCATCGTGGCGGGCGGGGCCCAGATCCTCGGCCTCCACGCCACGGCAGCTCCGCGGAGACACCAGCACCACCCGCCCACGCTGGAGGAGTACGTGTTCGTTCCCTACGTCAAGACCAACTGCCTGGCCACGCACCCTGGACTGTCTGAGGAGATGGACGTCTGCAACCGTACGATAAGCACACACCAGCTTCTCTGTCTGGATAAGGCCTGCTAGACTCTACTATATATATAATTTATATAGTAAATCTCATGGAGATGGGAGTTGCAATTTGATACTTTAAAACAGGAACAGATGCGTCACAGGAAATCATTCCTGCCAGCGGCTATCAGACTGGCTAAAGAATCAATGGCACCACCTCTCCTTTACAATAGTGTTAACCCTGTGACATCAGTCTCTGGAGTAGAAGTGAAATGTTAGTCACTAGAGGGCAGCAGATCTTCCTAAAATGTCAATATTTTTTTTACTTCGCGTGGTGTCAGTAATCGCGTAATTATCAGTAATTGCACTATACTGTTAACCTCTAGTTTACGCTATTACGTTTGGATAGAATTTGGGCAGAATATTTAGTGGACCTTCAGTGTAAATCTCTTGACCAGAATATCGGTGGCACAGAAATAGTGAAGGTGATACTGTCCCTTGCCTTCTCCAGAGCTTGTCCTGCGTCTGAAGGACAAACTGGCTCCTCACGGCATCACCGTGCCCACGGCGGATCTGGAGGATGTCAAAGCCGCGGGCCTGGTACCTCCTGAGCCGCCCTCCTCCGAGCCCAGTCTGAGTCGTCTGCTGGCCCTGCTGCTCGGCCTGGAGCTCAACGGCTCTCTGGCCAGCGAGCTCCAGCAGGTGGTGGTCAAAGAGCGGGCCTGTCTGCTGTCTGACCCCCTGCTCAGAGGGCTGCTGGAGGCCCCGGCCTTCAGACACTGCCTGGACACTGCCCTGGAGAACAGCCCCGCTGGACGACTCAAAGTCCTGGAGGTCAGCTGCAGATCCCAGTACACCATGTCAATAGACCGAAAGATAAGAGACTAAGGCAATCTTGTGTTTTTTAACAATTGGTAATTGTATTGGATTTTAATTCATAACAATAATAATTATTATTACTAGCATTCTGTTTTTATAATAATAAGGTTATGTTATTTGTATATGGCATTTTTATAGTGGCACATCCAAGGGGAACCGTTTGTTAAAGGTTCTGAGCAGCAATTTGTTTGAACATCTTGCAACACAGACAGATCTGTATCTATGAACTACATACTTAGAAAATTATTTCTAATATGCTGCTCTTACCATCAATTGGGTCGCAGTTTGACTTAATACACCCAAAGACAGCGAAGGAAGTTTTAAAAAAAAGGATATGTTTATTGCCAAAGATATTAAAGTATTTTTTGAAAATGGAAAACATTCTAAATGTATATTTTCATAAAACATAGAGATCCAGATAGAAGATGGAGATTCGTTAAGTTTCGTTATTGGTTCCTATTCATAAATAATTTCTACTTTTTTAGGCCCCAGATTTTGGCCCCAGGGTTAATGCACGTCGGCCCGTGCATTAACCCTGGAGTTAATAACAGTCGTGGCGGACGTGGAGGTTGAGAGCCAGGGCCTTTACATTGGTGGGGCATTGGTTTCTTGATCTCCCTCTGGCTCTAGGCGCGAAGCTTGTCGCTTTTTTCTGGATACCCCAGGGGAAATCTTGAAATACATCATTACTGAGATTTTCTTGAAATAGAAATTATTGGTGTCATAAGGGTTAAAGCATGAATGCTCCACCTTCCTCCCCAGGCGTTCTCCAGCGACGGTCGTCTCTTCTCCTGGTCTATGCCAATCCTGCACGGCCAGCCCCTGCTCCGTGTGGACTACACGGCCAGTGACCCCACCCCGACCCTCCTCGACTCCCACCAGGAGCACCTGGAGCAGCTGGGGGTCACCAAGGCCCAGTGGGACCCAACGACGGGTCCAGCGCCCAGCGGACTGGCAGGGACGGCGGACCTGGTGTTGTGCGACGCCACCGCGCGGCCCCTGGGGGTCCAGGACGCGCGGGCTCTGATGGGAAACCTGGCGTCCGGGGCTCGGGAGGGCGGCTTCATCCTGCTGCACACTGTGCTGGCTGAGAGTGTGCTGGGACAGACCCTTGCATTCCTCTCTGGAGTCAGCGAGGTGCCCACACAGGTTAGGATGAATTTATTTATTTACCATGTACCTTTTTATAGGAATACAAATGTATTCTATTTATTATATTAGATTATTTTATGACAACAACCCATCCTGCCAACGGGTGAATTATAATAAAGTAAGTAAACAAATAATAGCTATCATCTGGTTTATTCTAGTTTCCATGTTTGTGTTTTTCTAGAGCTAGATTCCAATTGTGAGTTAATATTAAAATAATATGAGAGAGAGAGACAGAGACATGGAGAGAGACAGAGAGACACAGAGAGACGTACAGACAGAGACACACACACAGAGAGAGAGAGAGACACAGAGAGAGAGAGAGACACAGAGAGAGAGAGAGAGACACAGAGAGAGAGAGAGACACAGAGAGAGAGAGAGAGACAGAGTGAGAGAGAGAGACAGAGTGAGAGAGAGAGACAGAGACACAGAGAGAAAAAGTGACACACACACACACACAGAGAAAGAGAGACAGAGAGAGAGGAGACCGAGACACAGAGAGCGAGACAGAGAGAGATGCAGAGACACACAGAGAGAGAGACAGAGACACAGAGAGAGAGACAGAGACACAGAGAGAGAGACGGAGACACAGAGAGAGAGACACAGAGAGAGAGACAGAGACACAGAGAGAGAGACAGACAGAGACACAGAGAGAGAGATCATTGACCATCTACTATATTTACTTTAAACTCTGATCTGGGCCTTTCCTGTCCTGTTTGTTATGTGTTTGAATCTTCCAGTCTTTTACACAGTGGTCAATGTGTACCTGATGGCCTTATGCTTAAAGTGTTCACTTTGCTGCCGACCTGACTCAAGATGACAGTACATAGTAATGGTGTTTAAGGACCACATGCCAAATTATCCCTCTCTCTCTGCCTCTCCATCTCCAGCCTGAGTGGAGTAAGCTCTGCCGGGACGCGTCCCTCACTATGACCACGTACAGGAAGTCGGTCCACGGGACGGCCCTGTTCCTGTGTCGCCGCCGCTCACCCCCCAAGACGCCCATCTTCATCTCCGTCAACGCCGCTGATTACCAGTGGGTGGAGACGCTCAAGGTGAGTGCCGTCGAACGCCACAGGTGACACGATTCTGCCTGCCGGCATAGTACTCTGGATGCAGTGTTGAATAGTACTTAAGTATGAATACTTGAAGATCTACTTGGATTTAGATTTGTCACCCCGACCACTACATATCACTGTACCTTGTTATTTCTGGCCAGGCAAAGAAACGGGCACTTAAATAATCCTGATTATCTTATTACCTGTGCCAAGCAGGTTATGTTTTCGGGTGCTCTGGTTGGTTGCTTGGTTTGTCCCCAAGAAAACTGAAAAGGTTGTGCACGGATCTGGATGAAATTTTGCAGAGTTGTTGGAAATGACAAACTGAAGAATTGATTCAATTTCGCTGCATTTCTGTAGCCCTTTAAGTAACATAATCACCAACTTACCGATAAATTGCTGGCGCTACCGATAAATTGCTGATGACCAGTTGCATTAATAATGGGTTGCCACACATACTGCTAGCACTAAAAGTACTATTATTTTGTACCTCTACGGCGCAGGTTTGCAATCTCTTAGAGCTTCTAGTCTTCAATGTTGTTTGAATAAGACCAAATTCTGCCCATTTGTGTGGATATATTACATAGTTGGCAGTTTCTAATTTAAAAATAATCGTTTTGATGGAAGATTGACGGCCCAGGTGTCTTGACTTTCAGGCCCGGATGGCTGAGACGGACTCTGACGCCCCCATCTGGCTGACGGCCTCTGAGAGCCACTGCGGTGTGGTGGGCATGGTCAACTGTCTGAGACAGGAGCCTGGAGGACACCGCATACGGTAGGACACGGCCTACTACTACTACTCAAAATACTATTGACGATGCCTTTTCATGGCCCCTTTACTATATTTTCCAAATCCGGCAGGTGGTTTAATTTTCCCCTTTGCATCTATCTGCGCCTATAATTAGATACTGAGACCGCATTTTTTGTTGTGCTGCAACAAGTGTGAAAAGTTGGCAAAGAAGAACATTTGCCAAGGCAGCAATGGGCAACAAACGCGATCGCTGTAGAGAAAACGTCCCACATGTTGGTGCTACAGATAGGCACAAAGTGTGTGTAATGTGTTGGATAGTGTCTTGTGGCAGCCAAGTCTCCATTTTTTGGTGCCCTGAGGCATCTTCTCTAATTGCTCAGTTAGTGTGTATTGTTGTTGTGTCTAGTGTTTTTGTCGTGTCCTAGCATGGTTTGCTCAGTATAGTTGTGGTGTGTCCAGATGTGCCTTCCAGTCCAACCTCTCGGACGACTCCCCGGCGGTCAGCCTGACCCCAGAACACCACGCCATGAACCAAGCCCTGCAGGCTGACCTCCTCATCAACGTGTTCAGAGACGGACGCTGGGGCGCCTTCCGACACCAGCTGCTAACGCATAGTAAGTTAGAGTTTGCTCATTTTGTCACTTTATGCTGCAATCCATCTCTCTTACACTGGGATCCCCTTACTTTCATTTACAACTTACAACCATAGTGTTGAGATGAGTTATTCTTTTTGAAGGTTTATAAAAGTATCCACTATCCCAGGTCATTTTAACTGTAATAGTTATTACATATACATAACCGTTAGAATCATTATTTTGTGCCAGCATCCACCAAGTTGCTTAACGGCAGTTAGCGACCTCTTGTTACTAACTGTTTTGACGTAGGATGGCGAGGAGATGCGGTTGTACCTGTTTTTATAAAAATCTGTTTTGTTCTTATTCAAGCTTTTAATCCACCAGTCTGTTGTGAACTGTATGGTTGATGTTTCTATGTCCTTTTTATGCCCGCAATGAATTTCTCCGGATTAGACTAATAAAAGTACCCTTGACTTTGAGCTTCATATCCCCGAAATGTGGGTGGTTGGCAAAATAATGTTTTTTACGTGGGCTTCCGCAGCAGTCTTGTGCGACTCAGCAGATCCTTTATGACGTCACAGTCGATGGTAGGGACTGAGGTTCAGCATGTATTAAGACATCTACGATGACAGAAATGCTACTGCTAGTATGGGTTCAAGGATAAATGTTTATTGGTGCTTCTAGCGTGTTCCGGAGATATCGCTTTAGTAGTCGGCAACGATTGCATACTTCTAGATGTAGTTGTTACGGACTACATTTACTATTTTCTCTCTTTTTTTAAGTTATTTTTCCGGCGTCGGCACCGTTTTTCTATCTTTATTGGATAGGATTAGTCGGAAACGGGGTTGAAGAGATCGGGGGTAGACATTGCAAACAAGTCGACTAGCGTAGTCGAACTCGCGACACTGTGGACGCTGCGGTAGACGCAGCGCCACTAAGATGAATGGGGTCGTCTTAGGTGCGGTGTCCATAACCACTCGGCCAACGCGGACCCCATTTACTATTTTCTCATAAGACTGTTACTACAAGTCTTTTTCACTCATGGTGCAATCACGCAAGTTGTGGCTTTCACGTGTTTCTCTCTACGGAGTGGTATTGTGCAGAAGCTTAATGTGGCTTATCTGTGTGGTGGTTTATCCGCTCTAACACGACAGATGGAGCCTTGATGATGAGTCACTGAACAGCCTGCTGGTGTACAGCAATGAATCTGTCAAAGCCCTTGTCCTGATTCCCACCTGCAGCCCCTGGAAGCTTTCTATGAAGAACTCGGTAGAAGGGCTTTCATTCACCGCTGGGATGAATGGGTGTAGTGGATTAGTCATCAGTGTTATATCTTGAGTCATCTCTAGAAACAAATTGTATTCTAGTTATGTTATAGTGTTGTCTTAACTTGTCTAGTTTAAGCCTTGGTGTCCTAACCTTTTTTGACATGGTTTTGACTGGTATATTTGACTGGTATCTATAAGATATAATCATTGCTATACACAATTTGGCTCCTTTTTTTTTCAAACCACCCTAGACTATTGAAATAAAGTTGTGGTGTGTTTGTGGACGCAACGGGGAAAAATGTGGAGTGACTTTGTGAATTCAATGAAACCATGCCTTTGGTTTCATGAATTTTCATATTAATATAATTTATATTTCATATAAATGGATATTCATGAAATGTTATTAAAAAAATATTTTTATATGAAACTTCAACTAGTTAATCACACATTTAGGCGTGCTAGTGTTTACTGCTTTGGATAATGTAATGCATCAGACTACAAGTTACTTGAAAAATAAAGAAGATAAACTCAAAGTAAATGTTTAGGCGTGTTT
This sequence comes from Bregmaceros cantori, assembly GCA_900302395.1. Taxonomy (NCBI): domain Eukaryota; kingdom Metazoa; phylum Chordata; class Actinopteri; order Gadiformes; family Bregmacerotidae; genus Bregmaceros; species Bregmaceros cantori. The sequence continues at coordinate 11,931 of OMKY01086443.1, read as the reverse complement.
CCACTACACTATTTCACTCCTACTCGACTTGACTCTACTCGTTTCTGTTGCCTTTCCCAAACCCCTACTGTCTCCTCACGTTGGGCCTGCAAAAACGTGTCATGTAGTTTCACACGTTTGAAAACTTGTGTTCATGTCCTTCTCGTATGTAACATGAAGACAAAAATAAAGACAGACTATCAACGTCTCTGTTGCTACAGAGTACTTACTACCTGCTTGGAGCCTCATCTGAGCAGGTCCTAAAATAGTGCTTGGTTCCTTGCTGGTGGGGAAAACGGCTGTCTAAACTGAGCCACTGACGATGCAAACACTTTGGTGGCCTTAGATTTTGGACTCCAAATTGATGCGAAACCTGACTGAGGGGAAGTGTCATAGGTCGCGGAGCTGTTGTCATGGTGATTTGTGATGTCATTGAGGTTTTTTTGGAGTTTTTTTGGGGGGCCCCCTCCGACGCTTGTGAGTGTTGATTCAGACAGTCGTCGGCCCGAGCAGTATCCTTGGGGTATTAACAGCCGTGGCGGACGCGGGGATTTGGAACCAAGGCCCACACATCGGTGGGGTCTTGAGCATTCTCGATCTCTCTCTGGCTCTAGTCACGAAGCTTGTCGCTTTTTGCTGGATACCCCAGGGGGAACCTTAAGATACATTAACATTGCATAGGTGCAACGGGTACGGGTCTCTGGCTCACGGTTCATGTGTTCCTACTCCACCAGACCAGCGCGAGGAGCTGACGGAGCAGGCGTTCGTCAACGTCCTGACCCGCGGCGACCTGTCGTCACTACACTGGATCGCGTCTCCTCTGCGCTACTTCGTCCCAGCAGCAGAGGACAGCCCTGTGCAGCTGTGCAGCGTCTATTACAGCTCTCTCAACTTCAGGGACATCATGCTGGCCACCGGAAAGCTGCCCCCGGATGCTATCCCAGGTGGGGGGAGAATGATACAATCAGTACGCTCTGCGTTAATTAGGTTTAATCCCTACCGTTCTATTTTAACATTAGGCGACGAGCACTCTTGTTAAGTTTATACATTTCATTTATAGCAAACAAATTCAAATAAATGTGTTTGCTATGAAGAGGCACCTTTCTTGTTTTAGATTTGAATTCCTGTCCTGAAATGTTTTGTCATAGAAATGTTTTTAGTATTGCACTTCAAAAAGTTAAAATTTTTTTTATAGTGTTTAATTCAAAGGCGTTGACAATATTATTTTTCATTTTATTCTCAAGTTAATTTTATGCCCTTAGAATATTTCACAGCTATCTTAAGTCCAGAACAATTACCTAATCAATCTATTACTTCTATTAGTAAATATTTAATTCATAAAATATCACTTATAAATATTGAAAAATAACCTGAGACAACAAAGCCTAACATTAAAGTATGTGTCTGTGCTCTCCAGGGGATGTGGCTCTGCAGCAGTGCATGCTGGGAATGGAGTTCTCTGGTCGGGATCCAAAGGGTCGGCGGGTGATGGGTCTGCTGCCTGCCAAGGGCCTGGCCACCTGCGTGGATGCTGACCGACGCTTCCTTTGGGACGTCCCATCTCTATGGTGGGTGTAGAAACAATATTGACGTCCCAGATATGGTTTTTGCAGATCACCGTTTCCTAAAGGGTTCTGTTAGTTAGCATTTAGACGTTGGGCATGAAAATGACATCCCAGAGGACAATGGGTAACTGGCCCTTGTCCATCCGCAGGACTCTGGAACAGGCCGCGTCGGTGCCAGTGGTGTATGCCACAGCCTACTACGCCCTGCTGGTGCGGGGCAGACTGCGGCCTGGGGAGACGGTACTGATCCACTCGGGGTCTGGAGGAGTGGGCCAGGCCGCCATCACCATCGCCCTCAACCGGAGGTGCAAGGTGTTCACCACCGTGGGTAAGGCACAGGTGGAACCTTGATTCAGTTTGTGGATACAGACAGACATATAATTAGACGTCGTATATTGCTCGGCACCCTTGTGCAGTGAATTAATAACACAATACAGCAGTAGGATCATTATCAGCAGTAATAAGAAATCTCTTCATACCACACAGAGAATACCAAATTACACATACGATCACACGATGACCATAGTCTGTTGAAGGAAAAAATCTGTATAGAAATGTAGTTCCTGAGTAAAAACCCATCAACTCCTTAGCCTGGTCAATCAACTAATGAGATATAGCAACTCTTCAGAGTGCCAAGCTAGAAGCAACAGCCGGCAGAACTTACTTACTGTACTTTTACATTATACACATTGGCTGAAATGGATAACTTTAGACGATCCAGTGACCTACAGTTTTAGCCCAGTGGGGGTACGTAACCGTTCTGCAGTATCTTGATTGCATATCGTCCTAACCTCCAAAACCGATCATCGGTATTGGGCCGAAAGAAATGTGATATTGATAACAAACTGTTGATGAATGAACTGATGGTAAATGTTGCACCGTGTTGCTCCGGTGCAGGTTCTGCTGAGAAGCGAGCCTACCTCCAGCAGAGATTCCCTCAGCTCAGCAACGAGTCGTTTGCCAACTCCAGAGACACCACCTTCGAACAGCACATCATGGAGCACACACAGGGCAAAGGTGAGGACACCAGGATCCGACTACACTGCACTCTGGACACAAACTACAATTTTGGAAAAAAAATACAAATTCAGAATTTTGCTTCAGAGTGTAGACATCCTTCTTTTATATTATAAGCTGTTATGCAGGCATATATTCTGTCCAATGCAATATTTTGTAGATCTTCAAATCATCAGTGCAAATTGTCTGACAATGGTTAAACTTTTGAACTCTCTGGGAATACAGACCAAGGGGCCCCCCTCCGACACTTTTGAGTGCTGATTCAGACAGTCGTCGGCCCGTGCATTAACCCTGGGGGTCAACACAGCCGTGGCGGACGCGGAGATTGAGAGCTAGGGCCTTTACATCGGTGGGGCCTTGTTGGCTCTAGTCGCGAAGCTTGTCGCTTTTGCTGGATGCCCCAGGGGAAATCTTAAAATACAACAACTATTTTCTTCCCCGTTTGATTGTGGATAGTGGTATCTTGGGTGGTCATATGTGACTTGTAACTGTGGATGTGTGTGTAGGTGTGGACCTCATCCTGAACTCCCTGGCGGAGGAGAAGCTCCAGGCCAGTCTACGGTGTCTGGGTCGCCACGGACGCTTCTTGGAGATCGGGAAGTTCGACCTGTCCAACAACTCTCCTATGGGTCAGTGTTATAAGACATGCTACTGAAGAAGACATCGGAATCAGTACATCAGAAATACAATGCATCACTACGGATGAAAGCAACCAACCCCTTCATCTCTCAATTTATGGCCTCGGCTACAATCGTTTTGGCTTTAATGAAGGTTCTCCAGCCGTAAGACATAGAATAGCAGTTCTAGGTTGGAATGCAATTGTAACAAACAACTCCTTATGTTGAAGCAAATTCCACTACACATCAAGACCAAAAATCTATAATACGTACTGCACATCTTGCCAGTAAACTTATATGTCTGAAAATGCTTAAATTGGACAAGAAAACTAGGAACACGAGTGAATTATGCAAGGGTTGACAAATCACAAAATCACAGATCAGATAGAAATGAAAGAACTCCGCAGATTGACGTCACTCAAACCAATAATGGTGTTAATAATGAAGCAGATATCTTAAAACTCTAGTCATATAATGCACTCTCAAATCGGCCTAACAAACCTCTGCCTGAAGGGACTAGTAGAAAGTAAAAGAAGCAGAGGCAGGCAACCAAAAACAATGGCCCAACAACATATGGGAATGGTCAGGATGGCCCATGTTGGTGCACATTCTGCTACGAGCAAAAATAATGAGAGATGACGAATGAGAATGCTTTTCACTGACTGGTCCGCCGATGTTCCTACGTCCAGGCATGGCTCTGTTCCTCCGCAACGTGTCGTTCCACGGCATCCTGCTGGACGCGCTGTTCGAGGAGGGGAACCGCGAGTGGGAGGAGGTGTCGTCCCTGCTGCAGGAGGGCATCCGGTCCGGGGAGGTGCAGCCCCTCAACACCACGGTCTTCCCCAGGGAGGAGGTGGAGGAGGCCTTCAGATACATGGCCCACGGCAAGCACATCGGGAAGGTCTTGCTGCAGGTAGGAGGGACTCAGAAACCGAATCGTTTTTATTATCTTTTCCAATGATTTTCAGTCTAGAAGTTGTTCTCGGTTACCTGTGCAGAGGACATCGGAGAAACAAAACAGCAGGTCAGTCAACACAGAGCAGGCAACACAGAGCAGTCTGTGTACAGGCATTCTGCAGGGCAGACTGTGTATGGCGGGGGACCATATTTTAGCCTGCAGTGAAGTCGCCGCTCTTGTGCCCATAAAATAACTTTAAAAAAAAAAGGAAAAATTTGGTGACGGGCACAGACAATTTTTAAGCACATGAAAGAATGTCCCAAAGCCTCACTCGGATACTGCAGCAACAGAAACCATGGTCAGGGTAACGTCCATGTTCTGCAATATTCTGAAGTTAAATGACAAAATAGTCCACATTTCTCGTTTTTCTGTGGAATATGTGAGGCGGCCCAGCCTCACCCAAATACTGCCTCCGGTGACTGGTAATTTAGTTTGTGACCCCTAATGTAGAGGTAGATGTAAAGCCCGGGGCAGCCAATGTACAGGGCAGTCTACACTGATACGGTGAGATGCGGGAGTGACGCATCAGTCACTTTCTGCGGCTGCAGACTGTCCCCCCCCGATAATCTGAAGCTGATGTACAATCACACTGGCTATAACATTACATTGCTTATCAGTATCTGAAGCACACTAACAACTGTCTGTATGCGTTTACTCTCGAGGTGCGTGAGGAAGAGGATGGAGCAGTGGTGGCTCCGACCCCGCTGAAGATGAGCGCCATCTGCCGCACCTTCTGCCCTGCCAGCCACTCGTACATCATCACTGGAGGCCTGGGCGGCTTCGGACTGGAGCTGGCTCACTGGCTGACGGAGAGAGGAGCCCGCAAGCTGGTGCTCACCTCACGTTCTGGAATCAAGACTGGTAAGAACAGACTTCTCATGTTCTGAGCTGAAAGGTGCGTTTGTAAAAAAAAAAAGATTAGCATGTGAACCAAAAAAAAAACGTTGTGTGCTGTAGTTTAATATTAATCGGGAATAAATCATTTGGTAAGTGTCGTGTTAACATGTGTGGAGATATACTGCCCTCTCATGGCAAAAAAAAAGGCAATGGAATGGTGGAATATGTACATTGATATCCACAGCAGGTTAAAAAATCAGGTTAAAAAAAATCAGCTGACACAAACCAAACGCACACTTTGTCCAAAGTCCAAACCATTCCGGCTTTATACATTATAGTTTTAAAATATACGAGGCCACATAAGCCAGGGTTCCCGCGGATTCTTTAAAAGGCCTTACATTCGTAATTCTAAAAATAGGCATTGAAAATCATCAAAAAGTATTGACCGTTTGAACATAAGTAAAATGTTATGTTAGTTTTGAATCAAAAAATGTTGTAACAGTAATTTATTACTTAAAATAAAAGAATTACACATCGAGTCTCGAGGCAACATTGTGCAATGTATAGCAAAACTATTCAGTGAATTGGTTACATAATCCTTCACAGTATGGTCTTTCACAAAATGAAAGTGTTACACTGGACCGAAAAGTCATGTTTTATGTTAAAATATACATTTTGGCAAAATTGTCCCTAACAATGAAATAGAAAAAATGTCATTTGAGTTTTATTTTTTTAATTTTTGGGCAGGCACGGGCAGCATTGCAAGTTTTCCTCGCCTTTCTGCAATGTTTTCCCTCGATCTCTCTCGTCCCACTTTCGATAACTAACCCTATTAATAAAATGGAAAATGACGCTTGTGCCAAAAAATTAATTGGAACCTTACATTAATTAATTATTAGCCCTGCAGTAACTGTGGTACCATTGCCTCCCCCTACAGGCTACCAGGCAAAGAGAGTGCGTCAGTGGCAGAGTACAGGGGTGGAGGTGCTGGTGTCCACCCACGACGTAACTTCCCTGGAAGGAACCAGAAAGCTCATCGCCCAGGCCCAGGGACTGGGACCTGTTGGAGGAGTCTTCCATCTGGCCATGGTAGCAATATTCCAGAATTATCCTTAACTTGCTCAATGATTTTAGCTTGTTCAGACAATTATTTGACAAAGTTCCCATGCTCGGAAACATACTAGTTAGTCTCAGGCCAGAGTGTTTCATTCCACGTCAAAAAGGGATGTTACATTTTGATTATTGTTAATTGTCATGCTTTCTTGGTCATGTAATCGTTAAAATAGCCGCGCCAAGGTTTGTGACTCTCTAGCCTGCAGTACCATTCTTGACCAGGAGGTGACACTGCTTGTCCATGATAATTTCGTTCAATTTGTCGACTACAAACGAGCACAGTTAAACTGCGGCATTATCCCCAACTTCCCCCCCGTTCAGTGCCAAATCCCCAAAAATAATGTTTTTTGGGACGTAGTTTTAACTTTTTTTTTAATTCACATTCCTGCAAAGCAAGCATAGTGACGACAATGTCCTCCAAACAATAAACTGTTATTGAAGTCCTCTCTGACTGGGACATGTCTATGTGTCTCCTTCAGGTGTTGAAAGATGGAATGTTGGAGAACCTGACGCCGCAGCTGTTTGTGGACGTCAACAGACCAAAGTATGACGGCACCCTGCACCTGGACAGGTGAGTGACGTCATCATGTACTAGAAAGCGGTCCGAGAGCCGAGCCACCATGTTTTCCCTGCCATCTTTTTGCTACCTATCATGACGAATAGGGGGTGTAGTGGTGCACAAAATTCACTGTTCACTACATATCTGTTTGAGGCAATTGTCACTCTCAATACACTTTGAATATAACTCATTGTGCTACGCAGTAGCCCTTTTGGCAGAGCACTGCAAAGCAGTGGAACGGGGAGACTTGGGTTTGCCTACCCAACTGACTACTGCATGTCAGCTTTGACCTCCTTCGAATAAAGTAAAAATATCATTTGAAAAAAAGGAACATCGAATGAATTAAGGACAAATTCATGATTCATTATTGAGGTTTTGTGTCCATTCAAGCCATTGTCATCTTCATTAGACAGGATTAAATTTGAAATTCTGAATGAGGGGGAAGTGGGCATGCAGAAAAACTGTGAGTTAGGGGGATAGAACCCACAACCCTGCACGCCATTACACCATATGCCAGCTTCCCATTCCTCTGCTTAATGAACTGAGGTACTGGGCAGTGCCTGGTGTTATTATTTTCAATCATTGAGGAAATATGGTGTTTTTTTTATTTTTTCCGGCGTCAGCGCCGTTTTTCCATCTTTATTGGATACGTTTAGTTGGAAACTGGGTTGAAGAGATCGGGGATAGACATTGCAGACAAGTCGACGAGCGTAGTCGAACTCGCGACACTGCGGACGCTGCGGTAGACGCAGCACCACTAACATGAATGGGATCGCGTTAGGTGCGGTGTCCATAACCACCCGGCCAACGCGGACCCCATGTGGTGAAATGAACTAATTCTCTCCTCACTTCTCCCACAGAGTGACCCGCGAGATGTGCTCCAAGCTGTCGTACTTTGTCGCCTTCTCTTCGGTGAGCTGCGGGCGCGGCAACGCCGGCCAGAGCAACTACGGCTACGCCAACTCGTCCATGGAGCGCGTGTGCGAGCGGCGCCGGCGCGACGGCCTCCCCGGCCTGGCGGTGCAGTGGGGGGCCATCGGAGACGTGGGGGTGGTCCTGGAGACCATGGGAGGAAACGACGCCGTCATCGGGGGCACGCTGCCCCAGCGCATGGCTTCCTGTCTGGAGGTTAGACTCACAGCTCCATTTGTTTACTGATTAGCAGTTTAGCGGCCACGGTGACTTTCGAATAGAACGATTTTATGGGACACATTCATAAAATAAAGACAATGCAGCAGTCACTGTATTGAACTGGTCATCTCCTCTCTCAATTTGATAGTCCAGTGTGAAAGTCTGTCTGGAATTCACCTACATGACTACAATAGATGCCGTTGAACCAACAAAGAAACCGTGAGCATTGTGTGGATGTTTTTTTTTACCCCAGGTCATTAAAAAAAAACAAGGTACACATATACCTGCACATAGGGCTGGGCGATTAATCGATTTGAAATTGAAATCGGATTTATCTTTTCACAGAATGTTGAAAAAAATGTAACTTTTCAAATCGGATTTCCTATTTAGTAGTTCCTATTTAGTGTTAATAAATTATGATTAACTTTTGTTGGGTCAAGGGGTTAATAGTACCTTTTTATATTTCGAGTGATGTGAAACCTCAAGACATTTTTCTTTCTAACAGTTTAAAATAAAAATAACATTTGTGAATGATTACATTATGTCTTGGACTTTTTTCTTTTCCTCAGAAAATCGAGTCAAAATCTAAAATAGAGATTTCAGAGACAGAAATCTGAATTTTCTTTTTTGTCAAAATCGCACAGCCCTAACCTGTACATAGACTGGCCTATGACCTATAGACCTACATGCTCTTAAAGGCCACCGTATATCACTAAGTCTATTACCTATTAGAGGAGGAAAGCGTAGACTGTGAACTTCCTAACCTAACCGTGATCCCCTTCAGGTACTGGATGGGTTCCTGTGCCAGCCAGCACCCGTGGTCTCCAGCTTCGTGCTGGCTGAGCGCACACACGCCCCGGGTCAGGGGTCAGACCTCAAAGATCTGGTGGAAGCCGTGGCTCACATCCTGGGTGAGAGAATGTTCTGGATTGGATTAGCTAGAATGAATGTGGAATGTTTGACCTCAAACTACCAATATCCCAAAATCACAGAATGGCAATGATAAAGGCTTTAAATGAATATGGGCATGTCGTATTGAACAGCTCTATCTCACCGGCAGGTGTCCGTGACGTCAGCTCGGTGAATGCGGACTCCACGCTGGCCGACCTGGGCCTGGACTCTCTGATGGGGGTGGAGGTACGACAGACCCTGGAGAGAGACTATGACGTGGTCATGTCCATGAGAGACATCAGACTGCTGACCGTCAACAAGCTGAGAGAGCTGGCCAGCGGAGCCGCTGCACTGGGTATTCAAACATACTTTACTCAACAGATTTCAGCACAAAATGATGTTCAACATGTTCTGAAAATGCTCTGGTTAAGTTTGTGTAAATATTCAGTTAGGACAATACTCACTCGCCGTCAATTTGCAAACCTCCGTAGGTACTTCCAGTGTTGCACAACGAGATTTGGGCCCATTTGAAAACTGACTTCCGATCACAGAGGCAGAACGTTTCGACATTATAATATCAATTAATATTCTGCAAAATGTGGTTTAAAAAGCACTGCTGCGGTGCTCCGTTTCTGAGGGTTGTTACAATTGTTGAACCTGTCGTGCAGTCAGTAAGACACCCACATCCAGCACATGTGTGACTCAGTTCACAGGCACGGGCAGCGTCGCAAATTATCCTCCCCTCGGCAACATTTTTCAATGTCTTCCTAGATCTTTCTCATCTCACTTTCCTCACTAAAGCTATCAATAAAACGGGAAAATTACTTACGCCAAAAAAATATCTTTTTTTTTTTTTTTTGTTAAACCTGTAATTATCTGTGCAGAGTCTGCGGACCACCAGCCCGTCCAGCACAGTGATCTGAGCTCTCTGCTGGTGGACCCCGAGGGTCCCTCAGTGGTTGGACTAAACAGCAGAGAGGGAAGCCACCCGCTGTTCCTGGTGCACCCCATAGAGGGCTCCCTGACGGCCTTCACCACCCTCTGCTCCAGACTGGAGCTCCCCTGCTACGGCCTGCAGTGCACCAAGGGTACGGCAGGCTTCTCATTTCAACGACGTCAAGTCCGTAGTGTTACGCTAGGTTTCCACTACAGAGTGTCATTTTTCCGTAAACCCCATGTACCATGTTACTTAAAGGAAAACTGCTCTGAAAAATGCATGCTGAAATATGTTCTTCCCTGGTGTTAGCCGAATCAATACAGCTAATCACTTCCAAATGTCCCCTTTTTAAATCGGGTATGTGAGTGGTTGCACGAACGTATCACGAAAGAACCTATGTCAATATGACTTTTCAGTGGTGATTTCCATGAAAACGATCACTGCAAATTGCACGGAAATGTTGGCACTAAAAGTGTGGGCCTGGTCCCGTGGCGTAGCGGTTAAAGACGCTACTCCGAGGCAGCCCCACGCATAGTCCTGTTGCTGTGGCTTAAGACCACAGAGCACACAGTGTGAGGTCACTTCCCCTCACGGATATATTTTGCACGCCTGCTAGTCCCTGCTCTCTCATCCCGCTTTCACATTAAAACTCTCAATAAAATGTGCAAGTGGCGCTTGTGCCTATAATAACTTTACACATGATCAAGTGTTAAGATAGTGGGGGACATCTTTTGGAATTTTGACACTTTGGACCCATTTGAGCTGACCATTAATAATATATAATAATAATTCATATTAATCTTCGTAACCGTCGTTCATTTGGTCTGCAATTCACTAACGGGCCCTTTCCCTGTCACCTCCAGCCGCTCCACTCGACAGCATCCCTGCGCTGGCGTCCTTCTACGTTTCCGAGGTGTGCCGCCGGCAGCCCGCCGGCCCGTACCGCATCGCCGGCTACTCCTTTGGAGCCTGCGTGGCCTTCGAGATGTGCTCCCAGCTGCAGCAGCAGGGCCACCAGGTGGAGCAGCTCTTTATGTTGGACGGGTCGCACTCCTACGTGGCGGCGCACACACAGGTAAATGTTGTGAATACCCTCAATGCAGGCTGTCAAATTGAATGTACTTAAGGGGTGCATTAGTCGAAGAATTGGTGTCGACTTGATTTTAAAATTGAACGGCAATAAATGCAATAATTGTTAATCGCCAAGGACTTTAATCATTGTTATTGTCGTCGGTTTTGCACTGATCCTGACAATTTTGGTATTAATAAATCATTCTGTAAATATGAACATTGAATACAAAGTATTTGTACACATTCTAGTATTAGAATGTGTACAAATACTTTGTAGTATTATTGAGTAATCAGACAACATCTCTCCTGAGGTCAAATACTATGTTGCGTTGTAGAGCTGACGAGCCAAGCTGACTCCAGGCCAGTAAAGGAGTTGTTGTCTAATACTCTGTCGTCTTGTAGAGCTACCGAGCCAAGCTGACTCCAGGCCAGGAATCCGAGGCTGAAACTGAGGCGCTGTGTGCTTTCATCCAACAGTTCACTGGGACGGAATACAATAAGGTACTGTACTGTGAATACTACCGGCAGTAGAAATACATCACTTTACTGTGCTAATCATACTCCTACAGTTGTCCTTCAGAGTAGGATTACATGTGATCATGCTTCAACCATCCATGTAGTACCTTAAAGGACATTGGCCACTTTATTCATATTTCTTCTATGTCACCCCAAATCTCTACAAAGTGTGCGAATTTGGTGGAGATCAACCAAGTAACTTTCGAGAGAAAAATATTTATCTGAAATGATTGCTTCAAAATTGCTCTTTTGCTCAAAGTTGTCAATTTTATCAGACCGTGAGGGTGAGCAATGTATCGAATCAAATCAAGGCCAAATAAGCAAACACACACATAATATTTTCTAAATATTATTTCAATATTAGTATATTGAGGCATCGGCGCCCCGTTAGGTGTGCTAGTGTTTAAACAGGTCAACACTGCTCCATGTGGTGATTGATGATGTCTATGGTCCTTGTAGGTACGGGAGCTGCTCCTCCCTCTGAGCTCCATGGAGGAGCGGGTGTCGGCCACCGTGGAAATGGTGTCTCCCTCCCTGCCCGACACCAGCCGCCCCACTCTGCTGCACGCGGCGGCCTCCTTCTACCCCAAGCTGAAGGCAGCCGACGCTTACCTGCCCAGCCAGCGCTACCGTGGAAGCGTGACGCTGCTGAGAGCCAGCGACAGCAGTAGCTACGCACAGCAGCTCGGAGAGGACTACAAGCTTGGCGAGGTAATGTTACTATGTTAACGGTGGGGATG
>OMKY01086442.1:0-21187 GCA_900302395.1 Bregmaceros cantori | reverse complement strand
TAATACGTTGGAGAACCAGACGTGAGACGGTAGTATGATTGAACAGCCAAAGGGTCCGCCCGTTTAATAACCCATCAGGAATACAGGCCTAATCAAAGGTTCCTACTACCGTAGTTCACCTAATACTACATCCTCCTTTCTGAGTAGGAATCCTTTTATTTTCAACGTCACTAATATAATAACCAAACTTTTCATGAGTGTTGAGAATATTATAACTGTTACTATATCTTCCGTAATACACACTCTTTTCAACTACTGAACCATTATCAGTTTCAACTGTGAAATATATGACTGACTACTGAGTAATGTAGTCCTTCAATCCGCTTGGAGGTCGTCTTTCCCTGGTAGGGTAGCGTCTCTCGTTTCCTTGGCTTCGCTGACTCGCATCACCCAGCGTGTGTGTGTTCTGGTCGGTTCATCAACAACACTGTTGTGCCCGCCCTCAGTCTCTGATTGGTCGATTTCAGTCGATGGTGCAATAGGAGTAGTAGAAAGATGTACTCTGTTTCTCCGCAGGATACCTCCTTGCATCTCGACATGGTATGATCTGGGTGTGTCTGCTGTGGAAACTATAGTCCCTCTTTCGTTCATGTCCTTCACCCAGACATGGTCACCTGGATGCAGACGCGGCAGATCATGTGCTCTGTGTCGAGTGTTGAAATGTCTCTGTTGTTTCTGTCGAGAATTTGCTCGGTGTTTCTCAAAGTTTCCATGTCTGCCCATCTTGGGTCCAGTTGTGAAGGGATAGTTGGAAGTTGCGTTCTTATTCTTCTCCCCATCAGTAACTCAGCTGGACTGTATCCATTTGCCAATGGAGTCGCTCTGTATGCCATTAGAGCTAAATATGGGTCACTGGATTTGCTTAGCAGACTCTTCACAGTTCTGACTGCTCTTTCTGCTTCCCCATTGCTTTGTGGAAACTTTGGACTAGACGTCACATGTTTGAAACACCAGTCCTTGAAACTTTTTGAAACTGTCTGATGCAAATTGTGGCCCATTATCCGTGCGCATTTCCTGTGGTATTCCATGTCGCGCGAATATGGACTTACAATGCTCCACTACTGCTTCAGATGTTGTAGCTTTCAGTGGAGCAACTTCAAAAAATCTGGAGAAGTAGTCGACAATGAGTAAATATATTTTACTCCCTTTTTGGAATAGATCTGCTCCCACCTTCGACCAAGGCCTCTCCGGGAACTCTGTTGGAATCAATGTCTCTTTATTGACCACTCTTTCTCGAGCACAAACATCACACTTCTCTATGTCATGTTGTATTTGTTTGCTCAATCCTGGCCACCACACTGACTGTTTTGCTCTCTCCCTGCATTTTTGTATTCCCAGATGTCCGTCGTGCAATTTACTCATGATGTCGGAGCGTAGAGCTTCTGGAATCACATCCGAGTGCCTTTCAACAACAATCCGTCTTGCACAGTGAACTCTCCTGAGAATGGCAAGTATGGCTGAACGATAGGTGGCGCCGTGAACCTTTCTGGCCACCCTTCAGCACAATATTTTTTTACTTGACTAATCACGACATCGTTGTCTTGATGTTTCTTGATGTCTGCAATTCGGCTGTCTGTTGCTGGCAAACTAGCCATGACAGTGTGCACTACAAGTCAATTTCCTCTTCCTTTAGCTGATCTTCTGAGCTGTTCATCGGTGATCTTGACAACACATCCGCGGTTGCAATACTTTTGCCTGGTACTGTGAAATGTCATATGAAAACCGCATGAGCCGCATCCTCAGCCGCTGTATGCGTGGTGGAAGATCGTCTAGGTTTCGTGAACCCAGGAGTGGGACCAATGGTTTATGATCCGTTTCCACGTGGAAAGTAGAGCCAATAAGAAACTCTGCAAAGCGTTCACATGCCCATGTTGTGGCCAACGCCTCTTTTTCAATTTGCGCATAGCGCTGCTCTGTAGTAGTAAGGGCGCGTGAGCGTACGCAACTGGTCTTACTTTTCCATCATGTTTCTGCAGAAGCACTGCTCCTAACCCATATGAGGAGGCATCAGCCGATACCACTGTTTCTGCGTTCGGGTTGTACAATGCAAGTATTGGTGGTGTCGTAAGTTCTTTTTTGATTTCTTCAAAAGCTTTTTGTTGCTGCAATCCCCATGTCCACATGTTAGTCTTCTTGAGTAGGTCTCTCAATGGCTTTGTTTTGTCTGCTAAATGTGGTAGGAATTTCCCCAGGTGATTAACCATGCCGATGAAGCTTCTGGTTTCAGTGATGTTGCTCGGCTCCCGCATGGTGGACACCGCTTTCACCTTGTCTGGATCAGCACTCACTCCTGAGGCTCCCACAATCTGCCCCAGAAATTTAATTGTTGACTTGGAAAACTCACATTTGTCATTGAGTGTGACGCCTGCATCCTGGAGCCGTGTGAGTGCTGCATGAAGTCGCCTGTCATGCTCCTCCTGCGTAGCTCCTAGGATAAGCACGTCATCCATCTGGCACAAAACACCATCCAATCCATCTAGAATTTGTGACATTCTTTTCTGGAAGTGCTCAGGTGCGGACGATATTCCAAAGCACAATCTGTTATAACAGAATCTCCCGAAAGGTGTAATGAATGTTGTCAACAGAGACGAGTCTTTCGACAGAGGTACTTGCCAAAATCCAGAATTTGCATCCAATTTGGAAAACACTTTGGCTCCGGCAAGTTGTCCTAGTGTCTGTTCCACTGCTGGAAGTGGATGTCGCTCCCTCTGCACAGATTTATTTAGTTCAGTGAGGTCAGAGCATATCCGTACCTTTCCGTTGGGTTTGGGCGCCACTACCATTCCGGCACACCATTCGGTCGGTTCCTCCACCTTACTGATGACGCCTTGTGACTCCATCCTCGCCAACTCCTCCTTCACCTTTGGAAGTAGTGGCAGCGCAACACGTCTTGGCGTAGAGATTGAGAATGGCACTGCATTGGGTTTCAACACAATGTTATATTCTCCTTCCATTTTCCCTAATCCATTGAACAGGTTGGGAAACTGTTGTTTTACTCTAGCTTTTGAGTCAAGAGTCACTGCATCGAGCCTAGCTACTAACTTCAGTGCATTTAGTGCTGGCCGTCCCAATAGTGGGAATCCTAGTTCTTTCACAACATAAATGTATTGCATTGTTTCCTTGCCATTTTTGTGGAGTTTAGTTTTGAATTTTCCTTCCACCGTTAAAGGTACATTTCCTGGCCCACGCACAACTCTGCTGACGTGCTCCAGCTTTGCCAACTGTTTGTTGTAGAGTTTTGCTGGTATCGCCGTGACATCGGCGCCAGTGTCCATTTTGAATTTTGTGTCTGTGCCACCCATTGATATTGTTACAATCCATGGGTCATCATTTTGGTCATTGCTAAGTGCCCCTAAAAATAAATCATCACTCTCTTCTGTGACATTCATTTCATGCACCATTTTTGTGCGGCACACCTTGGCGTAATGTCCTTTTTTCTTGCACAAATTGCATGCTGCTTCTCTTGCTGGACATTGTTGTGGATTGTGTCCTTTCAAATCGCCACATTTCCCACATTTTGTCTGTTTTGGGGTCTCTGAGAACGTCTTTTTAACCATTGTTTTCTTTTGTTGCCCTCCCTTACTTTTCCAGCAGGTGGCAGTGTCGTCTCGCTGACGCTGTTTCAGGCTGACGCTGTTGAGTTCAGCGCTTGCTGCTTCCGTGTTAAAATTACTTTTTAACATTTCTTGTTGTTTCTTTACTTGCTCACTTTGACGGCACTTTGTCATGGCCCGCTCTAGAGTCAAGTCTGGGTCTAGCTGCAATTGTTCTGAGAGTTTTTTGTCTTTTAATCCGACCACCAATCTGTCTCGGATCATTTCTTCATGCAACGCACCGTAGCCACAATGCTCCGATAGACAGTGAAGTGCAGTAATAAAACTGTCCACAGTTTCTCCCGCCTCTTGCTGTCGCATATTGAATTTGGCTCGTTCGAAAATGACATTTCTTCTTGAAATAAAGTGTGCATTTAGCCTTTCTCTCACCGTTCCATAGGCGGTCATCTCTCTGTCAGTCAATCTTAATGACGTGAGGATATCTCGGCCTCTTCTCCCATTGTGTAGATTAAGGCATTTACCTGTTTCCCTCAGGTTGTGTTTCCAGTCCGGATGCTACTCTGAACCTTTCAAAGCGCTTTATCCACTTCGGCCATTCCTCTGGCTTGAATGTGAATTTCTCCGGTGGCGGCACATGGAACCTCTCCATGCTTGCGTCTCCTCACCGTCACGCACACGGACTGCACCTGCTCTCCCTGTTGCGTGGCTTTCAATGTCTGGGACCTCCAACTTCGTGGTTTCTTCTTTTTAGCACCACTTCTGACATCATGTTGGGTTATCTATTAATTTATAATTAATAGTAATACGTTGAAGAACCAGACGTGAGACGGTAGTATGCTTGAACAGCCAAAGGGTCCGCCCGTTTAATAACCCATCAGGAATACAGGCCTAATCAAAGGTTCCTACTACCGTAGTTCACCTAATACTACATGGACAACCCCTAAAAACGACACTGGACTTAGTTGCCCCACTTCGCACTAAGACTATAGAAACTAAACAGAAACCCCCACATGGAGAAATGGGGGAGACTAAAGAGCTGAAGAGACTCTGCAGGAGTGCTGAGTGACGATGGAGAAAAAACAAGCGAACAGTTCATTATGAACATCTTGGCGAACAACTCAGAAATTACAACAGCAAAGTCAAAGAAAATAGAACATCTCATTTTCATAAACTCATCACGGATCATAGAAATAAACATTTTTTTTACCACAATTGATCGCTTAACCAACCCACATTGTAATAAATCCTATAATAAACCAAGTAATGCCATTTGCGAAGACTTTGCAGACCACTTCAGGGGCAAAATTGACAACATCAGATCTGATCATTTAACTAAACAAACTATACCGGCTAACCTGTCTAAACCACCTCTTACACCAGAGAAAACGTTGGAGAGTTCTGCTCTGGTTGACGCAGGAACACTCAGACAAGTCTTTTCCAGATTAAAACCGACTACCTGCCTCTTAGACCCAATTCCCACACAATTTTTTAAACAATTTTATTAATTATTTGAGGAACAGTTGTTGTACATGATGAATTGTTCTCTTCAGCAAGGAGTTTTCCCTACCTCATACAAAACAGCAGTTGTGAAAACTCTTCTGAAGAAGCCCAATCTAGATATGGGCATACTTAATAATATTTTAGAGAAATATCAATCTGGTTTCAGGATGAATAGTACAGAGACAGATCCTACATGACATCAGGGGCAACTTTGATAAACACAAACTTACAGTCTTAGTCCTACTATATCTTACCGCTGCTTTTGGTACAGTAGACCATCACATCTTATTAAAGGGGCTAAGGCACCTGATCGGCCTTTCTGGTACCACCCTAAACTGGTTCACCTCCTACCTGAAAGACCGAAAATATTTCGTAAGCATGGACACATGTTCCTCAAAGATCCATGACATTAAGTACGGAGTCCCTCAGGGGTCAATCTTAGGACCAGCTCTCTTCAACCTGTACACGCTTCCGCTAGGGGACGTGATCAGGAGACACGGCATCAACTTCCAGTTATGCAGACGATACAAAGCTGTACATTGCTGTGTCTCCTGAGGATACAGGCCCAATTGATGTCCTTTATAACTGCATTTCAGACATTAAGTCATGGATGGCAGCAAACCTCCTGTAGGTCAACCAGGGCAAAACTGAGGTTTTACTGAAGAACAGAGAGAGAAGATTTTACCAAAACTTAATGTACTAAATCCCACACAATCTGTTAAAAATCTTGATGTGATTCTCGACTCTGATTTAAATTTCATCCTGCATATCAAAAACATAACTAAGGTGGGTTTCTACCATCTCAAGAACATAGCAAGAGTCCGACCATTTCTCTCTCTGGCCACCACTGAGGTTCTATTGCACACTTTTATCTCCAGTCGTCTAGATTATTGGAATGCTTTGCTCTCTGGTCTTCCAAAAAAGACCATTAACAGTATACAATTATTACTAACCTCAGCCGCTCACGTACTGACAAGGACCAGGGGCCAGGAGCATATTACTCCAATCCTAAAATCGCTATATTGGCTCCCTGTGCGTTTCAGGATTGATTTTAAAGTTCTTTTACTAGTTTTTAAATCTCTTAACAATCTTGGGCCTTCATATTTATTTGACTTGCTTTCACCATATCAGCCCCTCCGGATGCTGAGGTCCTCCGGTACCGGCCTTTTAACTCTTTCCCTGTCAATAACGAGTCTCGTTTTTTTTTTAACATGGGCCTAGTTTGCCAAAAACGAGAAAAACAAGAATTTCTGTTTTATTGTTGTTTTCTAACCTAGGCAACCTAGGCCATGTTCTGACAAAAAATGGTAACTTTCTCATGTGCAGAACCTACCCAAAAGTCACCATAAACCCACACAACAAGCATTGATAAGAAAATAACGTCTCTATATAATATATCGGGCGCGCCACCACCAGCTGTTTCTCATAGCGAGTACTATGACGTCACTGCCGCTTCAACCTCCTCGACTTCCGTAGTGGACATTCACGTTTATACAACCTATGGTGGAACACAAGCACACCTTGAAGACACTGATGAAGAAATATAATGAAAAAGAAAATGATTTGGGCACCAGCCGGAGGCGTCAGCTGCTGCTGCTCCCCCCCCCCCATCTACAGGAATAACCAGACACGCTGTTTGGGAACGATGATGGTGAGTAGTTCAACTTATAGTAAATATAAGTATAGTACAAGTATAATATAATGTTCGGCGATCATTCACTTTATTGCCTTGTATGTGGTTTGATATCGCGTAATGCTGGACTCGGACGAATGCAATTCCTTTTTTACTGGTCTGCGTTCCACCGCTCGCCGCGCGCTGTTATATCCCTAGGAGGGGGGAGGGGTGCGTGGGCAAGGGACACGGGCCGAGACTATACTGCTGGAGAGGAAAAATACCGCGGGACTCCCGCGGGGTGTGCATTTTCTGGCAAGGGGTGCCAAATCCGGCACAACATGAGCCGGGAAAAGAGATCTCGATCGGTGCGACTGTGGGAGTTGTCCGCTGGCTGGCTGTGCGCCTCGTCCAGCCTACGTGAATGATCGTCTACGCGTGGAAGTGTACGTGATGCACATTGATTTTGTTCTAGTACTTTTTGTTTTATCATCATTGTATTCATGTTCGATATATTCCTATGTCCAACACAGGTCCGTTCCCGGAGGAGGAGCGAGCTGCAGTCGGTTCCATGATAGTAAAGCGTGGTGTACCGTGATGTGACGCAGTATTGTTGTTCTGCGTGCCAAGTGGCACACACAGAGCATGGCTTCTCTCTATTCCACACCAAGTTGGCAAATGCCACATAAAACTTTTTTTGTCTCCATCAGCCCTCCATTTTTATATTGACTTCATATAGTTTATATGCTGCTACTATGTCAGTGCTCATGTGTTGTATTTTCAAATGGCACAGAAGCCCCCTTGCACAAAATGCAATTTTATCACCTTCTCATAAATGTTGAAAACAATTTTGGAATAAATATTCATGCTGAAATGCTGTAATCTGTTGTACTGTTTATTTTTTTATGGATATTTTTCATGTTTCAGGTCAATTTGTCAATTGAGTGAAATCGGTGTGTAACACAACCTGTTCTGTGATATGTTCATGGGGTACCCTTATATGAACATATATGTTGATACATTACTAACAAAAGTAATTTATACAATTATAAGATGTGCTCTTGCTCCAAAACTGGCAAATGACCCTTTTGTGTCAGATCTGGGGTACCTTCTGATGGTTTTTCTCAATTTTTCCATCCTACTATTTTATAACATCCCCATATACGTTGAAGGCAATGTTGAAATAGATAATATAATTTTCAATCTGTTTGTACTATTTATTTTCAATGAATATTTTTCATGTTTCATGTTTTTGTCAATTGAGTTGAATCGTTAGCATGTAGCACATGTAGCTCTGTTCTGTGATATGTTCAAGAGGAAACCTTTCCACTAATATATGAATATATCCCCTGTTACATTAGTAGCAAATGTTATCTATGCAAAAATGTTTTTTTGTCTAAGAAATTACCCTTTTGGAACAAACATTTGTGTTGTCTGATCAATATTTGGGCGTGAAGTCAAACACGTCACAAAAGTGCCAATATCTCAGAAACTAAGTTTCCAACACCCAAAATGTCACATTTAGCCTAAATTGGCCGCATCATATCTCCGGAATAGAAGGTTCATCATCTCATCTACAAGATGAGCCATTGCATAACTTTGTACGATTCATAGAAAATATTCTGTGAGCCTCGGGAAAAACATGAAATATGCCATTTCGCCTGGCAATACAGAGCATAAGTGGCATATCTCCCATGGCAAT
Source organism: Bregmaceros cantori (assembly GCA_900302395.1). Classification (NCBI taxonomy): domain Eukaryota; kingdom Metazoa; phylum Chordata; class Actinopteri; order Gadiformes; family Bregmacerotidae; genus Bregmaceros; species Bregmaceros cantori. The sequence continues at coordinate 12,819 of OMKY01086442.1, read as the reverse complement.
GAAAGTTAAAAATGCATCTTAACCTTTGACCTAAGAGTTAAAACGAAACAACTATTGTGAAAACAAAGCTAAAAGATTTGTTGTTCCTGTATGTATGTACGCACATTTACTCATTCAGATATTTTTGTATTCCTTTCTGCCGCTCTCCCTGTCCAGCAGAGGGCGCCAATTCTTAACTGGTGACCGACTAAGGAACAAGGACTAACGAGTTGTTCCTCCTGCCTCCCACAGAGGGCAGGCGTGGGTTCATGCTCCCCGTTAAAAATGGATAATTATCCCTATAGGCTTTTTTGTCAAGCATGCGCACGCAGCCACTTCCGTTCACAAACATTGAATTGGTCTATGGGGGAGCAGTTACCTCCAACCACTCAGTAGCTCCAACACTCCCGTACTCTCCGGCACTCCAGCTGGCGAACACGATGCTGCGTCTGGGCGCAAAATCTCCTGAGGACATAAAAAAAAAACATGAGACTGACCTGCCCCTCACCTGGCGTCAGCAGACCAACAGGTCATCTGTATGACCCTAGGTTTCCATTGCAGAGCGGTCCGTACGTATACGATCCGTATGCCATCCGGTTGGAAAATTGCGGTTTCCACCGTCAAACAAACACTACTGCGTGCAGTGCATTGGTATTCGCGCGCGAACAAACATAACGCGATAACACACTTTTCATGCAGTCCACCCCATGTAAGATAGTTGTAAACAATTGCACGTGGCTATCGAAGCCACGAAGCGGCCATTCGGCGCAGAAGATATCAGTGTGTGTGTGTGTGCATGTGTGTGAGTGCACCATGTTTGTGCTCTTCCTCCTCGTGTGTCTGCGTGCGTACGGGCCTGTTGTGTGTGTGTGTGTGTGTGTGTGTGTGTACGGGACTCTTGTGTGTGCATCTGCGTGCGTACGGCACTGTTGTGTGTGCGCCTGGACCGTTCCGCTCCCCTTTGCGTGTGTGTGTGTGTGCAAAGGGGAGACACACACACACACACACGCATACATACACAAACGCACACGCAGGAGGCTACTTCTGTAAAACTTTGAATAAATATATAGTCAGCCGATTGCTCAGCGCTGCTGTCAATCACTGATCTCACGGGCCCGCCCCCCAGTACGTCCGTATACGTGCGGTGAAAAATCAAATAAATGATTTTCTGCTGCGTCCCTATATGGACGGTGCGTCTACCGCATGTATTTCAGTGCAATGGAGCATGATACAACGGTGACAACACATTTGTTTTGCTCACGTATACGGTACGTATGGAAAAATCTCTGCAGTGGAAAGCGTTAGAGAGTTCCAATTTGCGCAAAGTGGTAAAACCAAGTGCGCCCGATGGTGCACTCCGAAAGGACAGGGGCCAATTCTCAATTCTATTTTTCTACCCCTACCCCTCGTCCTTTCAATCGGAGATGAAGCAGTAGGGCTTGAAACTGTACCCCTATGAATTTGGATACCCCTTCAGTCACGTACATCACAGGTCTGGGCCATCAGCTTGGTGACGTAACCAAAAGCGACAGCTTCAACAGCCAAAAATAAACATGCCGACAACTGTTTTAACCGTTGTGATAACAAACTGTGTGTCAGCCATTTTTTGGACAATGGGTTGGGCACATATTTGACACGATTTTGACGTCACTTGATGTCCCGTGCGGGATTTGTAGTTCAACACGTTAACATTTTAAATTATATATTTATTTAACCCTTCGGTGGTTAAGAGATTGCAAACCTGCGCAGTAGTGGTACAAAAAAAAAAAAAAAAGTCATTTTTGTGATAGCAGTATGTGTGGCAATGCACTATCGATGCAGGTGCTCGAGTAGCGCGATTGCGATTCACCCATAGACAGTATTCCCACCAGCAAACATCTTCCAGCGGTCCCTGGGACTCAGGGTCAGAAGTCAGGTCACGTGACCGCGGTAAGCGCCCAGCGATCTATCGGTAAGCTGGTGATTAAGTATGATTATGTTACTTACAGGCTAAGAAATGCACCAAAATGTAATTGATTCTTCCGTGTGTCATTTCTAACAACTGTACAAAATGTCAGTCATCATCAACTTTTTCAGTTATCCTGGGGACAGACAAACAATGCTACCAAAAACATAACCTGCTCCTGTGGCGCAGGTAATGACCGGGTCTAAAATAAAAAAATAAAATAAAAATAAAAACCTCAATCAAAAACACGATACTCACGGTGCTCCACCATGTTGGAAATGGACCGGGCCAGCTCCAGCAGAACACTAGTGCCCACAGTGGAACGGGAGAACCCTGGACCCCATGCATCTCTCTGGGCCCCCAGAATGATGTAGCGATCTAACACAAACACACAACATACCATTTCATGGAACTATAGAACATTCTGTTAATGCATTATTCAATTAAATAATCCATTTTAAATATGTCGATGAATCATTAACCATTTTTTGGACTTTCTTGCCGCTGCTAGATAATAGCATGCGGTATCATGCAAGGCAGGACTTATATCCCGCATGACAAGATATGTCAACAATAGGGCTAACGATTATTTTACTAATCGTTAGTAGTCTTTTATTTAAACAATTAATCGGTTGGACGTTTTTTCTTTTAGAAAATCCCCCCCCAAAAAAAGAGATTAATCTTGTTAACTTCAAATCCAGTCAAATTTGGTTCTTGTTAACCAACAAATGTACAAGTTACTTTCTCAGACAAACTTGATACAACTTATATTTTTAATCATATTTGATGTTTTTCTTCTTTTTCACCTTTTTTCCATCAGTTATGACCATTTAATATTTCATATTTTCAAACATGTATTAATATCAGATTTCACCAGACCAATTGGAGTAATGTCAGCACAAAACTGGTGCAATGACAATGATTCGATTACTTGGCGATTATTGATTAACACATTCGTTGCCGATTAATTCTATAATCGATTAGTCATCGATTAATCGTTGCAGTCCTAATGAACAAGGTAACAACTTGTAAAGTGGTAATAATGATGGGTTTACATTCCATAATGCTCTTGAAATTTAAATATTATGAATGAACAATGTACCAGGATGATGTCGTTTAATTCCTAACTATGGTTTGTTTTTGAGCGTACCAGGATGATGTTTTATTCCTAACTGCATGGTTTTTAGCGTACCAGGGTCCACGTAGCCCTTGAGGACCCCCAGGATGTTGTTGATCTTCTTCTCCACCACAACGTTGTTGACCTCCACGATGACCCCGTCGTCCTCGCCCACGAGACCGATAATTTCGGAGCCGTCCATCCAGGAGCTGGGTGGACGGTGCCCTCCCAGTTGGCTGGAAAGACAATCCGGTCATCCATTAAGCTTTTAGACAGAAGGGTTTATAGACAGTATAGTTACGATTTACTGTAACTCCAGTACACTCCTTGACATAAACCAATAAATGGGGGATGTCGTTGGCCAAGTGGTGATGGACACTGCATCAGCGTATATCCATGCATATCCACCTTTATTGGATAGGATTAGTCGGAAACTGGGTTGAAGAGATCGGGGGTAGACATTGCTGACAAGTCGACGAGCGTAGTCGAACTCGCGACACTGCTGTAGACACAGCGCCACTAACATGTATAGGGTCGCGTTAGGTGCGGGCCGGTGTCCATAACCACTTGGCCAACGCGGACCCCTGCATCAGGTCTAAACAGTGGCAGACAGGCTACAGGGCACGCCGGGCATTTTCCCGGTGGGCCGAGGCCTCTAGAGGGCCGATGATTTTGCATTTTATTTATAGCGGTAAAAATCACCGGCGGAGGCCCACTATTTCACCCGCCGGCCTTAACACAGTAGACTGTACATGCTATTTGGGCCCCCTCTTTTGGTCACTTTGGCCCACTGCACCCTGGAGGAGGGTACAAGTCTTTACACTAAAACGTAACACAAGCTAAGAAGTGATTATTTAATACGTTTTAAAAATATTTTGAGTTTATTTCAGAGCCTGACAGCCTGTATTTAAGTAGGTCATTGAATCCAATAAACAATTGAACGTTAACTCACCACACATTGTTTTTTGAGTAAAAGTGTGCACCTTTTCCCCTAGGCCAGAGCGTTTGTGTATGTCAATTTCATGTCAGATATGCTCCACTAATTATGGGGGCCGGGCTAAGTCAAAAATGCCCGGGCCGATTTCTCCTCCCAGTCCAGGCCTGGGTCTAAACATCTGCCAGTCGACAACTAGCCAACCAGGCGTTGTGATAACATGTTTTTTTAAATCTCCTCAGGAGGCCTTGTTCGAATCGAGACATTTATATTGCACTTCATTTGATTGACACTTTTTTTGGGCCCACTTAATCCAGAACAAATGATCGTTCTAGTCGCGGGCGATTCATTTGTTCGGGCTGACAACTAACTGCACCAGTTTGTTCCAAAATGTCTGAGCAAAGATGTAGTTCAGTGAACCCACCCCATGATGCGCCTGGCCAGTGCTGGTCTGATGGTCTGAGCCAGGATATTAGGCAGACCAGAAGACTCGACCGGGGCAAATTGAGTGTGGTTGAAGGAGGGGAAGCCAGGAGTGTATGGATCTCCGGAGCCGAGGTGCACCTGCAGACCACAGACACAAACTTCTTTACACTGCGGAAGAAGATTCCCTGAGAATAGGACGCACAATCCGCTCATTGGAATCAATCGCCAATAGGAGAAAACTGTACAGAACTATGACGTGTAGGAAATCCTCTGAGAAATAGCACTTACCCTCACTTATACGGCTATCAGATACTTGAATGAGACCCACATGTACACACACACACACACCAGGTTTTTCTCTTCCAATCCCGATCCTTTGATTTTGACGATCGGCCGATCCCGATCCCCGATTTCGGATACTACCCGAAATTGGTAGTACCCAAACTATTTGGCAGAATTGTCCATTTCAATAATAGTCAAAGTAAATGCAGTCATTTGGCTCCAACTAATTTACCGATCCTGATCGGCCCCCGATCCTCCAGTAACAACATGCACTTCCCGTTTACTTGTCTACTGTCACACAAAATTGTTGCACTATTATGTCTAATTGAATGTGTGCACAGTGAGCAATAACCAAAACAGATTGCTTTCACACTGTGAAATGGCAATACATGATTGAATCTTGAATTCTTAGGAAACTGATTTTACCTCTTATTAGTTAAAATGAAAAAAGTGGGACCTCATATTGCAAAAGAGCCAAATCATTCTATTTATTCAATAATTGCAGTACAATGTTGTAACTGATTTAGTACTTAGTATTTTGCACATTTACATTTAGATCAAAATGAGCCGAATGAAATTTAATTAAAAAAGACAGTAATGATCAGTTGTTATGGTTTGTTACAGAAGGTTTGGTGGAGAGACGTACGTGTCCGTAGAGGTCAGCATCGATGTCACCAAAGATCAACACTGCTGCCGCTTTCTGCTTAGCTGCGTTCGCCACCTAAACAGACACACAGACAGAGAAACGGAGAGAGAGAGACAGAGAGAGAGAGACAGAGAGCCACAGACACAGAGCATTTTCACTATTTGTTCTTCGAGAACGTTGCTTGACAAGTCGATGTGGCTCAAGTCCCAACCGCAACCACAGCGCCGTGAGATCGCTTCCCCTCACGGCCATGAACTGCACATCCGCTAGTCCCGCTGACTCGCCCCATCGCTGTCAATAAAATAAGAAAATGGCGCTCGAGCCAAAACAAATAAAGTAACCACCTTAACACGAAAGACCTTACATGGCGGACACAAAAACATTTCATCCCCGACACTCCACATTTCAGGATCTATCAAGTGACTGAAAAGGACACTCACCTTTTCTGCAAAGCTGATCATCCCAGCCTTGATCAGCAACACGCGGCCACTCAGGCTGATGCCATAGTCCTGAAGCTGTTTCAAATCCTCAGTCCTGCCATAGTAGGCGTATACAACCGTACCCTGAACAGACCAAAGCGAGATCCGTTAAGAAAATGTAAAAATGTATTGCGTTAAGAGGTTTAGTCGTTAAGATGACAGACTCCTGTGCTACAATCACACACCGAGCGCCGGCAGATATTGGACCCCGGTGGACCTCAGATCGCCCATTTGAGGCGTCATAGGCCGATCTCGAACCCGCCGCACTTCTGGAGCCTCGGCGTCCAGAAGAGCGAGTCGAGAACTCCGGCGGAAGGTCATGAGAACTTGAAGTGTTTATATTCCAAAACAACAATGCACGCCGATTAACCTTTCGCTGAAGTTGTCCATTGTAGCGTAGTTGCTCCTCGGTTTTTAAAAATGGTGCACCCCGGTGCCGAAACGACAACACAGACAGCCGGAAAGGCATGCCAAGGCCCAACCACTGCTGCTTTTTCTCTGCGCACTTCCGCTTGCAGGTTTTTTTTTTTGAGGCGCACGACGACGGTTGCAGAAGCTCTGCGCGGGGGGCGGGGTCGCGCACAGAGTCAAATATGACGGTTGCAGAGGCTATGCGTCAGAAGCATAAATCAGCCTTAAGCGTTCTATGGGGGATTTCAGGAGGACCAACGCCCAAACTGGCGCTTTCTCCGGTGATAAGACACAACAACACTCAGCCTAGTGACACTCACATTGACTGTTCCAGACTTGCTGTAGGCCAGGTATCCAGTCATTGTCTCAGTAGAACCTTTGAAAGTGACCCGGTTCCTCTGACCCTGGGGCAGCTCCACCAGCTTGACGAAGTGTTCGTCCCTCCAGACACGCATGTCGGGGAAGCCTTCGAGCTTCTTCATCACCCGTGTGGCCAGGTCATCGTCAGCCAGGGTGCCTGCCCGGTGGCTCTCTCTGGAGATTTCACTGCAGGAAACAGATTTTACATTTCACTGACACGCAGACTGATGAAAGGGTTCTACATGTTGGCGTATGCCTAAACAAGTTCAAATGTTTAATATATGCCAACATATAATGTGAAAAATCTACGTCTTGAACTAGAAGTATGCAGTTGGTGCAGACTGCTCAACGGTCTTTCTAGGAAATCAGAATTGTGTCTATTTGCGTTTAGACAGGAATTTGCGATCAACTGCAGTACATCCTCCTGCCACAAGAGGGGAGTAAAGTCAACTGTCAGCTACATCGTTAAAGTGAGTTTTTGAATAAATAAAACATTGACCCTGATGATGTTAATTGTCATTAATAGATACACATTTGTTCGCCAATTTAAAGCTATGCAGGTTTTTTTTAGGGGTCCGCGAATTGATTTGGGCTCGGAAAGGGATGACAAAGGTTGGGAACCCCGGTTTTAGAGGGTGCTTCCCAGAGTGTGTTGTCACATAAAGAAAAAGTCAACCATCTTTAAATAAGTTATGCATTAAATGTATATGCGTCGTCTTAAAACCAAAACAACTGATGTGGAAACAAAGCTAGAAGAAATTTGGGGCAAATCCATCCACCCAGCCAGAGGCTATGGACCAAACAAAAATGTGGCCATCTTGAATTCAACCATATTCACTCTGCATTTCAGAGATCTAATTCTACATAGATGACTAATTCCTGGAAAGGAGTCAGCTTAGGTGGTTCGGGCATCTCGTTAGGGGTGCAGGTGGAGAGATTACATCAACTCCCTGGCCTGGGAGCGTCTGGGGGTCCCCCAGGATGAGGTCGCTAATGTTGCTCTAGAGAGGGAAGTCTGGAGCTCTCTGGTGGAGCTGCTGCCCCTTTGACCAGACGACGGATAAGCGGTTGAAGATGGATGACCAATTGTTGGACGAGGGCTGACCTGAAGGCGTCTTCCATCATTTCAGTGCTGAGCTGCTCCGAGAGCAGGGTCTTCACTTGGCTCCAGGGCATGAGAGGAGCCACTCCAGTCTCGACCACAGCTGGCGCAAACGGCTGCACCGGCGTGATGTTCGGACAGTAGACTTCGTCGTCCTGGTTTTTACTGTGGATCAGGTAGCCGATCATGTACCCTGCAGGCAGGAAGCAAGTAACAAACTGAAGAGGAAGGCCATGCCCACGTGAATGCAATTATGACTTAAAAGCAATGGGGTGGACTTACAATCAGGGCTTGAAAACGAAATTATTTTTTCAAAGCTCCGTTCCGAACGGTTCAGCCAGGCCTTTCTTTAACGTTTTCGTTCTCGGAACCGTTCCGCCACCAAAATATCAGTCCTGAAACGGTTCAGAATGCTAAAATTTTGTCCGTTCTTGAAGTTCCTTATTTTGTGCAATGTTAAGTTTAGATATAGTTTATACAAAATATATTTGGTGGACTTTCAAACTTCAGTGTAACTGTATTAAGATGAAAACCAGGTTTAAAACTCCATTACATTCGCTTCCTTGTCTGTCCACAAGATGAAACCCCAGATGCATGGGGCTTGATGACTGACAGTGAAAGTCGGATGGATGCACAACCGGAAATAGTCTCTCAGACATATGTTAAAATATATAGAGAAGAAAAAAAATGTTTTTAACCGGTTTTGGGGATTTCATTATGTTCGGTTTCTGTTCCGGAACAGTTGAAAAAATTATTTTTTTCGTTTCCGTTTGCATTACTCATAAAATTCCGTAAAATTCTCTTCGTTTTCGGTTCCAGTTTCTTGAACCGGTTCGGAGTCCTGCATACAATGTCATCGTATATCACATTATTTGGCTGTCACAATCTCACAATGTGCAAATCACAACTTTGTAAATACTGTCAAAATTGTGACCCCTTTTCCTTCTCTGGTGCGCTCAAATTTGTATCTTTTGTTTCAAGTTTGAACATTATGTTATACAACTTTTTAGCAGCAAGTATGTTTTGGTACTACATCTACTCGGTGGGCAATGATTTAATAACAAAGTTCTAACCAATGATGAAGATGAGCAGCGTGACGGACGCCAGGAAGCAGATGTTCTTGGGAGAGCGCCCCCTCTTGAGCACAGGGTAGGGTCCGCGGACACCGTTCTGCTGCGTGTGATCCACTCCACCGTGGCCTCCGAGCTCCTCGTCTCCGTCAGACAGCTTCATCTCCACCTGGGGGTTGTCCCCCTCCATGTTCTGGGTGAGGTTGAAGCGTGTGTAGGAACGTGGCTCTCCATTGAACTGGTGTGGAAACAGGACATTAGCGACAGTCCAACACAGCTCCCACTGTTCTAATGAGAGATCTGTATTCATTTAAAATTAGGGCTGCAACGATTAGTCTATTAATCGATGACTAATCGATTATAGACTTAATCGGCAACGAATCTAATAAATAATCGCAGAGAAATTTAATCATGGTCATTTCGCCAGTTTTGGGCAGATGTTACTCCAATTGGTCCAGGTAAATTTAATGTTAATACTAAATGGTCATAAATAATGGAAGGTGAAAAAGAAAACAAATATGATAAAAAAAAAAATCTAAATATTACACTATAAGTTGTATCAAGTTCTCTGAGAAAGTAATTAGTACATTTGTTGGTTAAGAAGAAGCAAATTTGACTAGATTTGAAGTTGACATGATTAATGAATGAATGAATTAATGAATTTTATTTTAGGACAGAAAGTACCGAGCCATTAAGCATTTCAGCACAAGATATGCGATATGAAAAGATGGTTGTCCGTGTGAATTTCTCTTGCAATTGTTGGTCAGCGTTAACATTGGGGATTTTCTAAAAAGAGAAAATGTCCAACCGATTAATTGACTAATCGTTTGAATAATCGGCAACTAGTATTAAAATAATCGTTAGTTGCAGCCCTATTTAAAATTGATACCAATTACATTTAAGAGAATTACCATAACTCCAAAAGGTATAAATAAGCAAAAAGACTTGCCAAAAAGAACAATGTGGGTCAACACCCACTGACAACATGCGACTGATCGGCTTTCTCCCAGTCCCAACTGGCAGGAACTTTCATGCTCTTGACCATGGGTTCACCTTCACCAGAACTCGCATTGGGCCCGGGAGGTCTTGTTGGCAGACCCAAAGCCCGTTGTGCAAGGGAGAGCGGTGCTGAACGAAGAATTCACTGCTTTGATCGGATTGCAATTCAAACGGCACTTTTGCCGTATAAGCGAATTGCCAAACGGCATTGACCACCCCTTTCCATCCGATTCAATATACGATCAGATCTACCTGAATTGGATCTGTTGAGGTGTATACATGAGCAGTTTTCAATCAGATTCCGCTAGGAATCTGATACGTTTTTTACTGGTCTCACGTAAGGGCTACCGAGAGTAGTAAGAACACCAAATGAGAATACTTACAATTTTGGATATTGTTGTGCGTGCCTGGTCCATGTTGTCTTTCCACAATCTAGAAAGGAAACAAGTAGAATCAATGTTGAAAATGGTCTCAAACAAGCAGAAGTAAGATTCGAACAATGAGCTCATTGATATTTTAAATGGATTCATATGGTTTATATTTTGGTTATTCATACAGGAAATAAGGCATTCAGATTGTCCGATCCTCGGTATCAAAAATCTGTTGCTGAACGCAGTTTAAGGTCCGGGTACCGACAGATTTTAGGAGATGAGCCCTCCAATCAGAAGCAGCAGCAACGACATATGATTACATACATTTTATTTCAATGTTTGAGTAGTAGTATCCATTAGGACTATGTAAGTTACTTTAAAATACAAATTGATAGTGTGAGTAATTGATAGTGTCATTATAATAAATATAAAATATTGACAAAGATTTTATTTTTTGTACAAGACAAGAAGACGTGTTTATTGTGCAGCTGAGATTTTATTTTACTATATTGTAATCTTCAATATCTCAAGTTTTGCAATTGGAATTTTTTTATTTAATAGAAAATAAAAACTTTAAATGCCATCATCATCATAGCTTGACTTTGCCGTGTCTCTTCAAATCCGCTTGCATGACATTTTTGGGACTTCTAACACAGTTACAAGCATCAACTAGTCTTAGTGGAAACTACGGCTGGCCGATTTTGCCAAAAAATAAAAACCTTGATATATTTTTCAAAAAAAAATTTTTTTTGATTAAAAGAAAACCTGTAAATATATAAACAAGCACAAAGACAACAAAAAGTCATGGAAACCTATAATTGCAAGTATAATTTTTAACATAAGATTTAGAACTTACTATACAGCTAGTTGTAGCCCCTGTATCTGGCATTGAATGGCAAATAATTATATATCTAACATCCAGCGTTATACTGTGTATGAAACAACAATCGATTTTCGTTTTCAAAAATCGATTAAGATTTTACATCGATTAAATCGCCCAGCTCTAATGGAAACAGCATTATGATGCACATTCCATATGAAGGATGAAATAAAAGTATTTTCCCAGCAGAACCTAATGACCTCCGCAGGAATGAAAGTAATTCTGCTGGGGTGGACCTCGAGAACGACCTCTACTCCCAAGAACGACATCCAGCCGAGCCACCCAACCCTTAAAAGAACTGCTTGTTCTCCCCACACCTCCACTATCACCCATGACCGGCCGCAAGCCCACACGGGCGACCCAGAACCCACACGGGTGGCCGGGGAGCCCACACAGGTAGTCCAGTTCCACTGTGCATCATTCCCAACCTCCAACTTTAACAGATTAACGCCATGCAGTTCGAAACATGCTACAAGACCAGAGATGGCAAGTAACGAACAAATACTTAAGTACTGTACTTAAGTAAAATTTTCAAGTATCTGTACTTTTAGAAGTACTTTTTTCTGTGATTACTTTTTACTTGTACCAAGTAATTAAACAAAAATATCTGTACTTCTACTCCCTAGTTTTACCAAAACAGGCTTGTTGCTTTTTCCTCTTTTTTGCGCATAGACAGGGTAGGATAATATCTATAATATGAGTCCGTAAGGGGCGCTGATGCACTGAGTACAGTCCCAATTGTTATGTTAATAAGTGGTTTTCATTTAGTCCCAAGATGTTAGCTAAACTAGTCTAGCTTGTTAGTATTGCATGTTTATTCAAACAATAACATTGACAAACTAACATTTAAAAAAAAAAAATACGATTTTATTTTTAGTACTTCGTACTTTATACTCTCAAAAATACTTTTGAGTACATTTTAACTCCCTACTTTTTACTTTCAAAAATACTTCGAGTACATTTCTCAGCCTGTACTCTTCAACTTTACTCAAGTAGATATTTGGATCAGTACTTTGTAGTCTTACAAACATACTTTACAAATGTATTTTACTCGTACTCAAGTAGGAAATCTGGGTAATTTTACCATCTCTGTACAAGACTATTTCTTTTTATTTAACTATTGCTCCCAGTAGCAGAGTCACACTTCAATTAGGGATGTCAAAATTCAGTTGAGTGGACCGGACACTGGCGCTCCAAATCTGAGACCACTGGGACCACCCACCCACACGTCACATGACGCTACTATGTCGTAAGGATTTAGTCCCAATTCATTGCACTAATCCCCGTGTGTCAAATGGGGCAAGGTCGGAGTATGGTCGAGTCTGGGGTTCAAGGCAATGTGTCCAGTCCTTGGGATGGATAATAACGAGGGCCTGAACGATATGAGATTTTGGGGGGCGAAACCGACACAATATTGAGGCCATTAAGCCATGCCATTAACCCATATATCTAATATATATATATAATTAATTTCAACAACTTTAAGAAAATATAAACTGAAGGTAAATTGTCTTAGTAATGGAACATTGTCCAAAATTGTGCCAATTTCAACCTTGATATGGACAAATACAAGTAAATTTGTCTTTTTTAAACTTATTTTTTCCGCCGTCAGTGCCGTTGTTCCATCTTTATTGGATAGGATTAGTCGGAAACTGGGTTGAAGAGATCGGGGTAGACATTGCAGACAAGTCGACAAGGGTAGTTGAACTCGCGAGAGTCGCGACACTGCGGACGCTACGGTAGACAGCGCCACGCCACTAACATGAATGGGGTCGCGTTAGGTGCGGTGTCCATAACCACTCGGCCAACGCGTACGCC
>OMKY01086441.1:2917-24172 GCA_900302395.1 Bregmaceros cantori | reverse complement strand
GGTGGGGAATCGAGAAGGCGGTGGAGGGGCGGAGGGAGGATGTCGGTGGGGGGAAAAATCAATGGCGGCAAAATTGAAACAGTATGGCCTTATATCGATTGGTCACGCGGGATCGAAAGCGAGAGCTTTGTAACTGCTGGGCTGGACAGTTAGCTGACCTGTAATGGACAAACTATTGATATTAGCATTACTATTTTATCTTTTACTTTGTCATTTGCCTGCCAGGAATTTGTTCCTGTCCTATCCAGAGCTCTCACAGGCTAGATCATATGAATACAGTTTTTGTTCATTGAATGGTGCTAGAATCTTGATTCTGGTAGTTGTTAGGCTGTATAATGAAATAACAAAAATAATGTGTTATATACTGTTCTTAACTCATTTAGTGCCAACGACACATCTCGATTCCTCGCGATTTTGTGAATGTTACCGCTGAGTGCCAAAGACGTATTGTCGCGTTTTGGGTTTTATTTCATTTGGTGCAGTATCGTTATCTGATCGCCAGAGGGCGCCACATGCCGCCTGTGGGCCATTTAAAGGGAGCGTATGCTGCCACCTAGGGGCCAACCTCGGCACTTCACCCACATTAATTCAACAATTTTTAGTGATACCCACCCTTGTTCTGGAGGCTATAACTAAACAATGGAAACGAGTAGAAACAACTTTATTTCTGATGATAAAGGAGAGTCTGAAGTTTCCTTTGCCATGTATTTTCTCGACAGGGACACAGAACTAAAAAAATTTTATCGGTCTTGAAAAAACACTTGCATGTTGAAAACACTGGGACTGGGATGAGTTAATTTGTTGGACCTTCAAACATCAGTGCAAATGTTCTGGATGATATTTGAATATGATTATTGGCGGTCAACATTTAAATTGTCCGAGTGTCCATTCCAGTCAATGAAGGAAGGCTCACTCTGCTACAACACTGAGTGGAAATGGATCGTGCCTGTGTCCACTGGGTTTTATGTGCACAGCTGGTGACTGTGTGGGGTGTGTGTTTAAGGACTGATTGTATCCACGCAGCCGTGCTATGATCTCTCTGCTCTGGAGACAGGAGAGGAGGGTGCAAAGGAATGCAAGATTAACAAGATTATACTTGTAACATTCTGCACAATCCCTCATTTTAGCGGGTCTGCTAATATAAGTAGCACATAATGACTTGCCTAAAACAATTTCAAATCATTATACTGTTATGGACATATTTTTGGCAATATGTTTTCTAGGTCATTTCGATGGCAAATTACATTTTGTTTCAGCAAGAGAGAAAATGTGACCTGTATCATATAATATGTTGTGAGAACAGAACAGAAAGTCACTATTAAGCTCTTCTTTACGACAGAAGACATTTTTTATAAATGGCAGTAGCTCAAGAGTTTCCCTTAGCTTGATAAATGTATTTCTTAAAGATGTATTGGTAATTTGGACTTAATTTCCACAGAAAATGTTATGTATTACGAGTACTGTTCACCACGGCACCCATTCTTCCCCGGAAGCACACTAGGGACTTTCCATTACATGTCACCTCCTTACATATAAATTCTTTGGCATGAGGACTGTTAAGATGTAAGGAAATAACGTCCATCACGTCTATTCGATAAGCCGGGACTTCTGATGATGTCATACTAGGCACCAATCAGGATGAGTATTATGAGTAATCATAATGGTTTTTGAAAAGAAATACTTCCATTTAATAAGTATTTCCACGTTGCAGTGCATAGTAGCTCATGTCTAGGGTCATTTTTAAAAAGAGGCATACTTTCTGGCCATGCCCAGAAAGCCGTTATCTTTAGACGCACATGGTGTACTGAATCTTCTGGGGATGTTTATAATGATGGTCCCAGTGAGATTTGACCCTTCTGATTCCCACTGTTTTTGGAGTGTGTTGACATTGGTCATATTTCTCCATTGAGTTATTATAGAGCATCCTCACGGGGGGGACGTTGGCCTCTTTAACCCTCCGATAAGAGTTCCTGTACGTGCGGTTGTGAAGCAATCATCTCTTCGGATGCACGTTTATCCATTTACTTTGTAGATAAATTGCATAGCCTTTTAGGAATTGAGCATGGTCCATGCCGATCATCGCATTTGGTGTGATTTCCAAGTAGCGCTAGTAAATTTCAAGTATGTACGTTTGTTTGGGTCTGGAGTCGATGGGGTCAAAAATGTTGTGTTGGGTGGAATCAATGTGGCTCTGATCGTCCATGCATCGCTTGTACGAGCGATGCATGGACGATTCGTTTGGTTCGACTTGCGTGGCTGGCTGTCTGTGCGTGTGTACCTGCGTGCAGCTGTGTGTTCACTTCAGCGACCCACATCATCACAAAGCCAAATCCGTTAAGTTCAGGCTTGAATTAATATTAGAATTTTGAATTCTAACTCCCCTTAGGGTGTAAGAGGACAGGTGAGGAGAGCAGGAATCAGTCACAGAGAGACTGTAATGGCCTTCTCCGATGTCTCATCCTGTGGGTCTGTTTCCTCGAGTCCAACGTCGTACTTCAAAACCAATTAGGCCGCCCCACAGTTTGAGTTGCGGTCATCCATCTGTCGGCAATGCGGTCGTAAACACCTGGACATAAACATTCGGGAGGCAGGGAATTTGAGTCAGCGCTGATATATATGTATTTTTTTTCAGCCTCTCGTATCGCACCCCCCAATCTTGCGTTGCTCCAAAGTCCTTAAAGACGTTGAAAGCAAACTAGCCTTCGCTCCCTCTGCCTTCGCCACACTGGGACTCATTCATCATCGACTGCGACATCTGTGACACGCAGACGCACACAACAGAAAAGTTTGGACGAGCAGAAGAGGATGTTTCATTCCGGCTTCCTTTCTCCCACGGGATCCAGCGCACCCGCCCCGACGACACACGCTGCAGAAAAAGCGTCCGTGCGAGATATGAATTAGAATGCGCAGCTAATGCTAACATTTACCTCGGCTGTGTATACAGTACAGTGGCCGCGGCTTGTTCGCAATGGTAACAACGCGTCACGACAGAAGCATATTAACAACTGATGGTGTCCATATGCTAGGCTGCTAGGCTAAGCGTTACGGGAGCGGGCGGAGAGGTGTGTGGGTGAGTCGGGGGTCGTCCAAACATTGAAGGATTAGGAGAAGTTAAGGGATTAGCTTGTTGATTGATTGATGCATTAAAGTTTTATCTTAAGCCCCTTTGCCCAGGAGATTCACTAGAAAGTGGATTTGAATTTTATTTTTCATGTTTCTGATGTAAAGGATTGTTTTTTTTTCTTTTTGTTTTTCAAAGTATTTTTCATTACATTTTATTACAAAAAGAAAAAACAAGACAAACGACCATACATTCTATCACCATAATTCTTACAAGCGTTCATCATCGCAGTGTTCAAGCAGTGGTTCTCCTTATTGGTATGGTAGTACGAATAAGGAGCTAGGTCCTGGTTGGTATGGTAGTTCTCCAACAGTTCCATATATGATGTTAGCATTGTTGTGTTGTTTCATGTGTAGACTACATTTACCCAGGTTTACATCTATTTTTCATACACATCTGGACTAACACAGACCAGCCTGTGGCTCACAGAACAGATAAATTGTACTTAATGTTCGTTGTTCGATAAACACAAGCACAACACAGACAATTAAGAGACCACTGTTTGTGTATCTGACTGGAAAAAAAATGTTTTGTCCTCTTCTTTATATTTTATGTTCTTTTGCGAGAAAATGCTTTGCACGTGGGAGGGCTGTCATTGACGGGAGTGGTTATGGACACCGCACCTAATGCCCCCCATTCATGTTAATGGCGCCGTGTCTACTGCAGCGTTCGTATCGCAGTGCCCTGAGTTCTCCCTCCTCCCCTCGTCTCTTCGGCTTGTCTGCAATGTCTCCCCCGATCTCTACTCCAACTACTCCTATCCAATAAAAATGAAAAAACAGCAAGCAATAATGAAATCATTCATTTTCAAAACATTGCGAGACCGCACACACACACACACACACACACACACGCACACGCACACGCACACGCACACGCACACGCACACACACACACACACACACACATACACAGACATGCACAAACACACACATGCACAGAGACATGCACACACACATACACAGACACGCACACAGACACACAAATGTGTGCATGCGCGCGCACACACTGCAATGTCCAGCCAGCCGAACTAAAGACTACTTCAGCACTCCGCAGCGTCTACTCCATAACGAACAGCGAGATTTATGGCGCTCCGTGTTGCCCTTAAGAAAGTATACAGCCTTCGCAAGAGGCAAGGTCGCCATAAAAATAGTGTTGATCAATATCTGAATGAAAAGCCGTTTGGAAGGGAAGGGGAGGATGGGGGTGGTTGGTGGGGGAGGAGTTTAAAAGTGTTCCCACCAGTCTTGGCCGGTCCTGCAGGCTGCATCTGGCCGGTATCGATCGCTGGTGGCCAGTAGTTAGTCAAGGCCTATCTTTGACTAACCTCCTTCCTTCCTCCCCCCCATCGCAATGCCCGGCCTGCCTCCCTCCTGATAGATGGGTGAGCTTCCAGCAACTGTAATCACACCGCGAATGCCGGCCAGTCATTTTTATTCCTCCCCATCCCCCCGCTACATACCTTTTCTTCATTCAACTTGAACCCATTCAACACCAGCCGCCTTTATCTTGGCAATCCACGGAACAAAAACTGAAACTGAACAGAATTTTGCAGAAACAAAACGAAAAAAGGTTTCTTCAACTGTTCCGGAACAGAAACGGAACATTATAAAAATCCACAAAACCGGTTAAAACGTTTTTTTTTCACTAAAACATGCAGATTTCGGACAAAATCTTGAGTAAATGCGGGTGCGGGTGGGAGCAAAACCCAAAGAAGCGAAAACACGTCTTTGCCACTCAGCAGTACTATTAAAAAAAAAAACATGTGCTGCCCAGTAGCTCAGTCGGTTAGGCAGTGCACTGTTCTTCTTCTTGTTTAACGGCGGTCGACACTTGTCTGAGCAGGTTGGCAGTGCACTGGAAAGCACGCATATGCCTTAATGGCGCGGTGAGTCAGTGGTTCGAATCCCACCACTGACATATTTCCCGCATGTCTGCCCCCCATCTTCACCTGTTTCCACTAACCCTAATAAATAAAGCTTGGGAAAAAAACATCCTGAATGGGCTGGATAAAACATTAAAAAAAAAAAAAAAAGTGCGTCTTTGGCACTGAATGAGTTTATGGTTATCTTCATTCCATTCAAGTCTTTCAGCAAGGACAGCAGTTTGACAGTGTAGTCGGCCACTGGCCCTGAACAGCTGTGACCTAGTTGGAGCACGGAGGCATCTGCAATATATTCAGGAAAGTAGGGTACAGTACAGCAGATGGTCGCTCACTGCAGCAATAGATTTTCTTCAGTCTTCTGTCACGCATCGCCTATTCTTTAATTCTGGCTCGTTTTACTTCTAGTTATTTGCCAGCTCTGTTTATGAATTAAACCTATGGAATCTCTTTAGTGGTCCTCATTTGTTCAGGGGAGGAGAACTGGCGATGATGCCCGTGCCTATGAACTAAGTCACAGGCACGGGCAGCATCGCCAGTTCTCCTCCCCTCGCCGACCTTACTGCAATGTCTTCCCCCGATCTCTCTCGATCCACTTTTCGAAACTAACCCTGTCAGTAAAATGAAAAATGCCAGTTTATGCATTTCCGTTAAACCTGCTCATGTCATGTTTCTTACTAACACTGGATGAACCAGGTGGAATCTTAAAATAAAACAAATACTGTACTTAGTTTGTCTGCTAACCCATTGCTATTCAACAGTAACGTTCTTAGAAGAAGTAGGTAGTATCTATACATAATTATATTAAACATAATTAATAATTTATAATAAATTCAATCCTAGCAGTGATTTGAATAATGCTTAGTAATAAATAAACAAATATTTTTACGAAACTTACGGGCCTGCTAGGGTGATAGTAAATGAATGAAAATGATGGAATTGTGTTCAAAGTGATTGAGTTGTTAAGTGTTGTTTTGCATTTCTGTGCACCAATGGTACGAGTAACAGGTTCCAAAAATCGCTCTGTTACAGTGATAGATGGTTTTTAATGATTAGTCTTCGGTCGTCGACCATATAAGGCCTGTGTGGAGCAGGATTTATGAGCCGGGCCAGCGGTGAGCCTTTAGCGCTAGGCGTACGCGTGGCGTCGTCGGCCTGGGAACGACTGCTCCAACACATTAATATTGCATTCAGCCAAATGTTACAATCGGTGTTGTTTTCTCTGTCTTCTCTATAATACATGGCTGTGTTTGTTTGAGGGGCTGCTGTCACCTTGTTGGTGTGGAAGTGCTGCACTTCAAGTAATGGCTGCACGTACACACTCGCTTCCTCACTACTTCTTCTTGTATCCACGTGTTCACTCTCTCTCCCTGATTAATGGCTGTGTCCGAAATCGTTCCCTATCCCCTACTCCCTACCCTCCATATAGTGCACTCACTTATAGTGCACTCAAAAGCAACGGCCGAGATTTCGGACACTAGAGTCGGCGCCGTTGAAAGTTATTATAAAATATAATTATAAAATATAACATAAAAACGAATTAGAAAATTCAAAAATCATCACAAAAAATCAAAAGTACTTACATTTATACATTTTTGCCGTGGTCGGTCGCTATTTACTCCTGCCGTGCATTTTTTTAAAGTTTAGGTCATTTTTAAAACATCTGGTAATGCATTATGGGTTATATTGCTCCGTCTAGGGTACATCCGATGCTCACTACTTTTTGCGGTGCATTGTGGGATACTTTCAGTGCACTTTATAGGGTACATGGAGAATTCGGACACCCCTACAAAGTGGCGTGCGCCCCATATAGTGCACTATATATGGGATAGGGAGCGATTTCGGACACAGCCAATGTCTCGGTACCACAGTTTCTGTGGACGATCATTTAACCTATAATCGATGTAATCTGTCGGTCGACAACAAAAATCATGAATCACTGCTGTGTTACTATTGAAACGGTGTGTTGTATACTGAATGTTTTTTCATAATGATAGTTTATAGGTAGATATAAATGGACACCTAGTGCCAGTTATTTATTCTGTCTTCAGTGCATCATCTCCTTTATTGGATAGGATTAGTCGGAAACTGGGTTGAAGAGATCGAGGGTAGACATTGCAGACAAACCAACGAGGGGAGGAGAACTCCTGGACGCTGTAGTAGACACAGCACCATTGACATGAATGGGGTGTGTTAGGTGCAGTGTCCATAACCGCTCCGCCACTCTCACGACATCCCATGATTTTAAATGTTTTTTCCAACCCATTCAGGCTGTTTTCTTCCAAGCTTTATTCATTAGGGTTAGCGGAAACAGGTGAAGATGGGGGGCAGACATGCGGGAAATACGTTTGTGGCGAGATTCGAACCACCGACTCACCGCGCCATTGAGGCATATGTGTGCTTTCCAGCGCTCTGCCTAACCAACTGAGCTACTGGGCAGCACACCCCATGATTTTAATAACATAATGCTTGGACCTTCAAATATGAAGCTTGTATGGAATTCGCATCAGTGAACATTAATGAACAAATTATTAACAAACATTAATGAAAACATGAATTGAACCTGACATTATTTTATCCCCCGAAACTCTGAGCATTGGGGATGTAATGGCTTTGTGTGTGAGATTTATCCCAGAGATTTATCCCAGATTTGTTGTATTAATAGAGCATTAACACACCAAACATGTGACAAAGGGTAGGTTCTTGAACTGATTAGACTTTGCAGACCAACCCTTTCATAATGGCTGAATAAAAAATAGAAGAAATGTAAAAAAAATCATTGCATTTGTAATTATCGAGTTGAATTGATTTTATATTAATATATATTAATAATGTTATTTTTAGTTTCATTTTTAGCTTTATTTTTTTCCAGCGTCAGCGCCGTTTTTCCATCTTTATTGGATAGCTTTAGTCGGAAACTGGGTTGAAGAGATCGGGGCTAGACATTGCAGACAAGTCGACGAACGTAGTCAAACTCGCGACACTGCAGACGCTGCGGTAGACACAGCGCCACTAACATGAATGGGGTTGCGTTAGGTGCGGTGTCCATAACCACTCGGCCAACGCGGACCCCACTTTTTCATACATTTTAATGCTATTCGAACATCAAAGTCGGTACTGACAAATTTAAGTAATGAATGTTACATGTCAGTGAATAAATCTCCCAGGCTAAGATTTTAATCTTTGCTGTTTTGAGACAGTCATACCCTGGATGTGTAAAAAACCCAAAAGGTCAGTTTGAAGGATGTGTCCCCTGAGCTATACATAGAAATGTAATGAATTACAACATGCATCCCTTACATAGTGATGCACCTGGGGCTTATCACGCAGTGCACTGGGCTCGCTTCTCACTTCCCAGAGAGATTAAAGCCTGAGAAAGGTCCAGCGGACACCGTTCATATTTATCATGAATTCCAAGAGCAGCACTGAAGTCTAGAGGTCAGGATGTTATTAGAATAGGTGGTGGTAATGACAGAATTATGCAACCCCGGTCCCAGCCCCGGTGCCCTCATTATCCAGTCTGCTGCCGTGATCTATGGCCACAAATGCATAGTGTCAAAGCATTTCTTATCATATATACAGATGGTTGCTCTCACAGACAGCAGGACATGGGACGCTGTCTGGGCAGATCGTTAGATCGCCATGACTACCTGTCTGCCCCCCCCGCCCCCACACACACTGTTCATTACCCTACCCTTACATCAATGCATCTTCCTGTGTTAGACGATAGGACAACTTTTAAATTGGTTTTAGTCTATTTGGAAATGTCTACCAAAACCACCTAGATCAGGGTCTTTTAACCTTTTTAACCCCAGTGACCCATTTTTCCTGGCTTCGAGTAACTTGCGGAACGCTTCATTTTAAGTGATATAGCCATTTCTTTTTTCTAGGAAATGTATCTAGAAATTGATATGGCAGTAATATTCGGAACTCTGTGGGAAAATGCATGGTATAAATATGCATGGTATAACTGCTGGTAAAATGTGTTGGATTCTCTTGGTGCTGTGGTGTTGTCCCATTTCTTGAAAAATGTACTTGCTATACTTCCACAGTTGGTGGAAGGCCGTACTGTGGTTTTAACACATTCAGACCTTTTCCAGATTCCCGGTTTAAAACTGTAACTTCTCTGCAGACGCATTGGGGCGTAGTTGAGGTGGTGGATCTAGATAATTTTAATTCGACCGCTCTTCCTACGCTTTTCCTACTTTGTTGTTTCTCGTTCTTCCTTAAAGGAGTTCTCAACTTTGACTCACACAATTACTCATCATGACCAACATTTTTTGGTATAAAATAAATAGAAATCCTGAATATTAGAGAAAGAAAGTTGATTGAATGATTTCCAAAACTGCCATGATCATTGATTAGGACGCAAGGAATGCCTATTTGGTTTGTGGAAACAGGCTGTGTGATAGTGATTTCTGAGTTGAATATTTGATCATAAATTGATCATTTTAAGGATGCTTGCTACCTACATTTTAAAATAATTTTTAATTAGATTATGTCATTTCCATATCTTGGAGAGAACCATTACGCTCACTGGCGCACAGAGTTCCTGCTGCCATAAACAGTTCCCTCAAAATCAAACTTAATTAGCTTTTAATGTCTTTTGCGGGTGGAAAATTCACGCTGCATAAATTCAGCCAATTGCTTGCTAATTGGAAGCGGCACACTCCTAAACTGCTGGTCGTTAAGCAACACCAATGTGTCTACAGTTCAGTTCTGTGAGAGTGTTTTGTACCTTTTTGTTTTTATTCACACCTCGTTGTGAACAGCCAAGCTTATTGTTGAAATCTCTGATCAAGTTTAATATCCAAGTCCAGATCAGTTTCTCTGATTGTGGCTCTTACAGCTGTTAGAGGTATCTTCACTCTGTTCATGGAGCTGTTCTTAAAAATCCACGATGGATCCATGAGATTGAAGGTCTATGAACTGGTGGGGAGATACTGGTGCAGACCCCACACATTTGAATTTATGTCTAATGTCTTATGACTAATAATTCATTGCTTGCTTTGTGATGTGAAACATTGAAGGGAAAATGCACTATATGACACTAATATCATTTACTATAATGACTAAATGATTGATCTATTTTTCCTTTTTATTGACAGGATTAATCAGAAACGGGGTTGAGGAGATTGGGGGTACACGTTGCAGAAATGCCGGCAAGGGGACTAGAACCCTCCAGGTTTTGCCGTTCGTTCACCATAGATGTTGGGATTGTTGGTGGTTGTGAGAAGTCACTCAGGAGCTGAATGTTCTTTCTACTAATTTCTATTACCACATCGTCGCCTGGCTCTCTGTCTCCTTACTAGAACTTGGTGGGACGAAAAGATGCCTTCCTTAGGGGGTGTCGTTAGCGGAGTGGTTGTGGACATCTTACCTAATGCACCCCCATTCGTGTGTATATAGCAGCGCGAGTTCTTCTCATCCACTAATCCTATCTACTAAAGATGAAATGCGGTGCTGATGCTGGAAGAAATAGCTTAAAAAAAAGATGCCATCCTTTATTTTTGGCACAGTATATTTCAGTATCACAAGATTTATTTTATTTTTCCATCAGTTTTTCCCCATTTTATTGATACAGTTAGTGCAAAAGTGGGACTAGGAAGGTCGGCGTAAGACCTTGCATAAATGTCGACGTGGGGATGCGAATTTTGCGACGCTGCCTGCACCTGTGAACTGTTACAGGCACCATACATGTGCTGAACGCGAGTGTCTTACCGACTGCACCACAGAGCCAGCACAACTATTGCAAGATTTTGCTGCAAGCTTGTGCCGCTTTAGAGACATTCTACAGCCTGTGCATCTAATCACCACTGAGGGCGTGCTTTGGTTCTATTGCTTGGATTGCTGCTTTGCATGGCAATCACTATGTAGACTGTTCTCCTTACATAGCCCATGCATCACTGTATTTAATATGCATTTCTTCCATTCCCTGTGAGACAAATTAACTGGTTGGGAGCCGTCATTAATTAAGACGATGGATAAAAATCCTATCGAGAAAACTCATTTAAAGGTCACAAGATTGAAGTGTTTGTCAGCAGAGTGACCCAGAGACCCTCATGAACATTAAGACATGCAAATTAACATGGCATACACGCGGACCGCACTACACTTCATTACCAGGCGGCGGGGGGCGGGCGTTAATGCGCATGCAAACGGCACTTGGGCAGACTTAATCACAGCCCGGCCGACCATTCTGCGGCGGATTGTGTCGGATCGCTCGGCTGCTTTTAATTTGGTTTGGTAGAAAAGGTAAGCGTCTCCGCTTCGCTTGTCGCCGCGGCAAACCAATGGTTTTGATAAAGAGCTGCGGACGCCGGTGCTCTCGCCCTTTTCTCAATCTCATCCCGGTGAGGCGGGCGCTTGGGAGAGGAGAGATGCCCGGAATATGCAAAGCAATTGCGAAATGATGGCCGATGTAGCTATGATGGTTGAGCCGTTAAGGCTTGCCAATAGATGAGAAGTGGGTGTTATGGGGAGAATTGAGGCTTCAGCAATCCGATTGAATCCAAGATTAATCAGTAGGTCATATATAATATTCAGGAAGAGATTGTGACCAACACACTTCATAGTATGTCTGTTACTAGCAATTATTTAGATAATGGATTAATCAACCATTTTTACTGATGATTAATCTGTTTATTTTTCCTTTAAAATCAGAACAATTATCGGGGGGTCCGTGTTGGCCGAGTGGTTAAGGACACCGCACCTAACGCGAACCCATTCATGTCAGTGGCGCTGTGTCTACCGCAGTGTCGCGAGTTCGACTATGCTCGTCGACTTGACTGCAATGTCTACCCCCGATCTCTTCAACCCAGTTTCCGACTAATCCTATCCAATAAAGATGGAAAAACGGTGCTGATGCTGGAAAAAATAACTTAAAAAAAAAAAAATCAGAACAATTATTAGTGTTACTTTTTGTGATCATGAAACGTTAATCATTATTAAATGTTTGCAATATTAATATCAACTACTTATTGGTGTTTCACTATCTTCACTTCTAGCTAACATTTCCATTCCTTAGCATTAGCATTGAAGAGCCTCCTTTTCACCCAAGCTTAAGTGTTGTCTTACTATAGTAGGGCCATGACACTGGGAATGAAGGCTCGTCTTAGGAACAACATATAGTCAACACGATTAATCGCTGTCGATTTATCAATCATCAAATTAGTTGGCGATTATTTCAACAGTCGATTATCATCAATTATGATGATAATCTTTGATTATTGTCTTTGCACCTGCAGCCATGTCGAGCGCTGTGGTCTCTACACCTTTAACCGGAGATCTGTGAATTATTTACTTTTTGTCAGTTTCCCCATTTCACACAACGTTATTCCGTGGATCATTTCATTGCACTTCATTTCAAATTCATTGCCGCCCACTCCCCCTCGTTCACGTGGTCTAATATCCGAGAGGGCAGACGTTTGTAGTGCTCCACAAACAGGGGCGCTGGGGCACTTGAGGTGCGACGCATCTGTCTTTGCCGACCTTGATGGATGGTGCGTCGTTTGTCCTTGTCAGAGAAACAGAACAATTGGACCGTTGGAAAAGGAGTGCTATCAAAGTTGGCCAGCCCTCGCTGGGAATCCATTAACATGTTTTAACTGGTGCAATGCGGTCCACGCGTACAATACGCCACACTGCCCACTTGCCGCGTCCTGTGCTTAAAACAGAAAATAATCACTATTTTTTTTAAAAACATTATTTTTTCCTGGTGTCAGCACCGCTTTTTCATCTTTATTAGACAGGATTAATTGGAATCGGGACCGAAGAAATCGGGGGTGTACATTGAAGGAAACAACTGCCGGCGAGGGGAGGAGAACTCGTGACACTGCGGGTGCTGCAATCGAGCCCATAGCGCCATTACGATGCACTGTGGCCTTGGAGGCAAGATGGCGCAAATTCTGGTGCATTTCTGTAGTCTATAAGTAACACTCTCCGTGCTGCCCAGTAGCTCAGTTGGTTAGGCAGAGCGCTGGAAAGCATGCATATGCCTTAATGGCGCGGTGAGTCGGTGGTTTGAATCTCGCCACCGACGTATTTCCTGCATGTCTGCCCCCCCATCTTCACCTTTTTCCACTAACGCTAATTAAGCTTGAAAAAAAACCAGCCTGAATGGGCTGGAAAAAAAACATAAAAAAAAAAAAAGTAACACTCTCCACTCTACTTCATGCTACTTACACAGCTCAGATAGTGTAGCAGTGAGCCCTACGGTCTGCCAAGCTGGAGACCTGGGTTCGCGTCCCATCTCCGTCAGATGGCGAAAATATTTGTTTTTATGACTATAATCCCGTGGACCACCAAGAGAGTGCTCGGGTACCACTGGTGACAAGTGATTACATTTTCGTGCATTTCTGTAGCCGATAAGTAGCATAATAGCGTCATAGATATTTTGCAGTATTTCGCAGGATTGCACTCTCTGAGTGCATCTAGTATTGTACCTGTGTTATTTGGTAATTTAATTACCTTGAGTCTTTGAAAATAGCAATGAAATGGTGAAATGGTTCATAGCAACATTATCTGTATAAATTTGTTGAACTTTGCTGATGCAAATTGATTGTATACCCTATAATATATCATAGAGCCAGGATCTATATCAGTTAGGTGCGGCGTCCAACTGTCCATTATCACTCCGCCAACGAAATCCCCTCGAGATAGAATATTTGATGCACCCTCAAACATCAGTGGTAATTGTGTAAAAATGTTGGCACTGAAACACTTAACTCTACATTTCCATATAGCTTTGTCTTTGTTGTAGAATGAAAATTGCTCTCCATGAGTTCAGATAACCAGTGAGTAGAGGATCTGGTCCACTATCTGTTCTGCTTGAGCCCCCTAAGCCTTTGATTATTAATCCTGGCTCCAGGACCAGACTGCTACCGAGGTGTTTATAATGTCACGGCTGTCTTCCACCATGCCAAGCTCCACTTGGAAAAGCCTGCTTTCTGTGTTTGGCAGCGAACGCACATTTTAGTGACGCCATTGAAAATCGTAAAAAAGGTGCAGATGCAGAAGAGAATGTGGCCCTGAGGTAATGAACTGACGTATGAAGAGAACATTTCTATTTGTAAGCATCGTTAATTTTACATTTGCTGAGGGCTTAAAATCATTCAAAATTTCATTTAAAAAAATGACCGCAAAAGGCATCTCAGTGAATAATCTATTAATTATTAGCTTTTAATTCAAACTTGCATTAATAATAAAAATAATAGAAATAATAAAAATAATAATTGTTTCAATGTGCAACTAGCTGCCCAAACAGAAGTCAAGGCCAGAGGGTTCCCCCCACATGATATAGATATGATAAAGACCAATAATCAATATATTTAAGGAAAAAAATAAAAGGGAAAGAGGGAAAGTATTAGAAATACATGTTAGTTGTTACACATCTTATTGTTTATCTTTGGGTAATATAAGCTCTTTTGGACAGAAAGCGCATCGTCTTACACCTACGTAGGGTAGATTGCCCTAAAGTGGACCACTGCATAATAAGGGACACCTAAGTTCCAGATGTTCTGGCTCCTCCCTAAACTAATGAATGTCAGTGAAAATATGGAAAAAGCAAAATATTGTCACCTGTCTAACATTAAGTTCAGCTGTTCAACACTACATTTCACTGTCTGTCATTAGGAAACTGATCCCACATTAGGAAGTTGCAAAAACGGGCCGACATTAGGGCAATCCACCCTATTTCTGGCTGTGCAGTTGATGGTGAAGGTGTTTCCAACCACCTGACTGGCACCATCCGGCATCTTCCGTGCTTGGGAGCTGCATTGTGACTGGTAGAAAGATGGGAGATCCCCCGCGCTACGACTAATTACTCCACTCCTCTGCGATAAATATGTATTGTGCAATCCCCTGCCGTCCTATGCCATCAGTGCCCCTCCACCTCTCCAGAATGAGGAACGAGTGTGCGTGCTGCGGCGGAGGCATAGGGCGTGGGGGGAGGGCTGGCGAACGTACCTCGATAATTATTTTTGTTAGGATGAATGCCACGCCGGTCAGGATGATTAAGGAGATGGCGTGTGCGTGTGTGGAGACTATCGTTCTGAAACGCCACCAGACCTCGACGCTAAAATACGGGAGTAACTGAGTGGGAGGCAGCGTGGAAATCTGCTGCCACACACGCGCTGGTGCAGCGCCTGCTGCCAGCGTGGGGTTGTGTATATATACGTGATCACACGCACACACTCTCTACATGCAAACATGGCAACGGAGTACCACAAATGCATACACACTTGCTCTTTTTATTTTATTGTTTTAAATTCATACAAACATGCCCAGATGGTATATGGCTATACAAACTTCTGGGGAACTCATATCATATATCAACAAACCTGGCAACCATGCGGATGTCGTTGGCATAGTGGTTATGGACACCGTACCTAATGCGCCCCCATTCATGTCATCAGCTGAAACTATAAAAACTATGATTATATTGGTTGCATATTGGCTATTGGCTTTTGTCCTCATTAAAATTGGTTATCGGGTGCTGCCCAGTAGCTCAGTTGGTTAGGCAGAGCGCTGGAAAGTATGCATATGCCTTAATGGCGCGGTGAGTCGGTGGTTCGAATCTCGCCCCTGACGTATTTCCCGCATGTCTGCCCGCATGTCTGCCCCCCCCCCATCTTCACCTGTTTCCGCTCACCCTAATAAATAAGCTTGGAAAACAGCCTGAATGGGCTGGAAAAAATTGGTTATTTGTATTGGGCCAAATAATTAATATTTGTCGGTCATAGATGCATTGTTCAGTGACCTCTATTGGTTTTGAGAACCCGGAACTTGAATCCACGATGATGTTCTACGTGCTGCGCACACAAGAACTGGATAATGAACAACACCAAAGAGCCCACACCAATAGCTATCTATACACTGGTTTAGTGGTAAATTGATGTTCCAGAGGTGTTCTATTGAATTTGGAACCAAGGAACTTGATGGTCAGTCAATAACATCTGCTCTCGCACTCGTCAATTCCCTCATCATGGGGTATTGCTGACACCGTTTCCATGGATTGCCTTTCACACAGTCATTACTAAATTGAATTTGGGTCAGCATTGGAAATCGTAAGTCTCTTTGTGTCATGTGTTAATTTGGTAGACTGACCCACCAACATTTTTAACTCAATTTTCATTTTACAGCTGGTTCACAGAAACCATCGTAGTTACGCAGACCAGTCGTTGTATATTGGTGTGATGTGGCACACCAGTACTGCGATCTTCCCTCAAAATAGTATCCAAAAATCGAATGATTTTAATTGATAAAATCTAATTAAGGTTTGATTTTTTTGTTTGTTTTTTTCAGCTTATATGGTATCCTCATGCTATGCAAAATACATGCAATTTGTCCATTTTCGACTAGAGGGCAATGTTATCAGGTCTTTGTTCAAATAGTTCATTCATTAAGACACTCTTAACATATTAGTGCAATATGCCATCTTGAACAATTGTCTGATCTTGGACAATTACCCCTGTGGAACAGTGGGTTAGACTGCTGGGCACCCTTCATATTCTTGTTGCTGTGGCTTAGATCACAGTGTGCGCAGCGCCGTGAGAGTGCTTCCCCTTACAGTCATGTTCTGCCCGTCCACTTCTCCCTGCTCCCTCATCCCCCTTTCACTGTTAGTGTGAAATGTTAACTGTTTTTAACCATTTTCCTAACGCTGTTAGGAAAATGACGCTTGCAACGAAAAATTTATTGAAAAACAAAAACATGGTAACAGTACAATAAAGCTATCAATGTGTTGTATGGTTTAGGAAGTTCTTGATGCCTCTGACAATTAGACTGTTGCTACTGAAATATAACAGCTTAGCTAGCTAAGCTATGAACTAAAGTAGTAACAAGCCAAACAGACATTTCGGGAAGCATCACTGATTTATAGCCGATGGGACATCTGATGATGTCACAGCCTGTAGCCAATCAGGATAATGGAGGCGTGACTATATCAGTTACATTTCAGTAACTATGTAAGACGTTTTCCCTATTATGGCTTTTCCGCTCCCTGTACATATGCATTTCACACATACAGTGCATAACCACTGCCCAACACATTTATGTTAAGATGCATTAGTACCGAGAAGTCTACACAGATCTGCTGGCGTCAGTCTACACATGTTTCTGTGCTGTAGCCGCACTCCGAAGCTAAGCTGCGCTAAGCGTCATGGCTAAGCGCCCTCTGAAGACTACTTCTCGTCACGGGGTAAACACCGCGTACACCCGCGCCACTCGTTGGCCCTTCTGATAAATCAAGTAATTAATGGTTTTCATTAACAGCGGGGCCTTAACGCGGCTGCTTAGAAATTGTATTTATTTTCTTGTGTAAAGCCTCTTCCCCTTTTTAGAGGCCCCAGAGTGGTCATTGGTGTTGGCCGCAAAGATTTGCGAGGCAGCCCCTGGCCAGTGTTGCCGGTGCCCGCATTGAGAAGCACATAAAGCATGGACGCCAGACGCCCTCCGGCTCTGACTTCACAGTCCACATCTTTTTTTTTTTCCACTTGGCTGTAATGTATTTTTTTCCTCCGCCCTAATTTAAAATTCTCCAGGTGCCTTTATGTCATTCACTCCTTGTCTGTATTTTCTTTGGATTCCATCGGGGCTGTGGCTATTGAATAATGTAGTAATCAGATTACTCCATATCATCGATCAACTGCTGTTTTCACTCAATAGGGCTTTTGCACGGTGACGTCACGGCTTGGCGCCGAAAGGCATTATGGTGGTACCATTGCGGTCAGACAAACAGGCAGATTGCAATATTTACGTTTTAAAAGTCTTGTATTATTGATTTATCCATGGTACTATGCTTTCAATCGCTAGCAGATGGCAGCCTAACTATGTCCATTGTATTTGCCACTATATAATGGTGTGAAGTGGTAAGTGATGCCACTTAACCATACATATACGTATACTTCACTGTCACTTGCAACAGCCCCATTGGTGAAACTTTGACTTTCAGTGCAAATGTGTGTAAATAGCAGGTCTTGAAAACGAAACTATTTTTAAAACGTTCTGTTCCGAAAGGTTCAGGCTGGTCTATGTTTAATGTTTTCGTTCTTGGAACCGTTACGCCACCAAAATATTGGTCCTAAACGGGTTCGGAACTCAAACATTGAGTTCTTGAAGTTCCTTCTTGAAGTTCCTTTTATTGTGCAATGTTAAGTTTAGATATAGTTTTTATACAAAATATATTTGGTGGACATTCAAACTTCAGAGCAACTGTATTAACACCAATACATTCCGTTCCTCGTCTGTCCACAAAATGGAGCCCCAGATGCATGGGGCTTGACGACTGACGGTGAAGGTGGACGGAAATAGTCTCCTAGACATAGGATATGTTAAAATATAGAGAACGGAAAAAAATGTTTTTGACCGGTTTTGTGGATTTCATAATGTTCCGTTTCTGTTTCGGAACATTTGAAGAAATCTTTTTCCGTTTCCGCTCCTCTTAAAATTCCGTAAAATTCCACTCGTTTCCGTTTTCGTTCCTTGAACCGGTTCGGAGCCCTGGTACATAGTGATCTGAAATGGTTAAAAAACAACCATAAGGATTTTGTTAAAGAAATAACTGAGTCAAGACATTTGTATTTCCACGATTGATTAATCAGGATTTATCAGGAAACGGCCTCTTGCTCTAGACTTGATGGATGCTTCCACGGCCTCCTAGGCTTCCATCCTCTAGGAATGTAGCTTTGCTAATGTGCTAAACGGTTCTGTACAACATCCTAGCATACAGGCCTGTTGGTGAAAGGGTCATAGTTGGCTGTTAATCTGATTTATTTTCACTGAGTGTGTGGTAAGAGGAGGGAGGCTGTCGCACATTAATTCCTCCTCTTTCCTTGATGTCCTGCGATGGGCTCAGATGCTATTCAACTCTGCTGTGGGCAACATTGAGCACTGTTGCATAATATGTCTGTGGAATGATAACTGTATGGAAGGGTATAACTCTTTGGTGTAGTCTACTATGCCCTTTTAGCATGGCTCCCCGGTGATTGTGATGTATCCTTGTTCAATAAGGCTGTTGCACAGTGACCTCAAGGCTTGGTGGCGGCAGGCATTTTGCTGGTATCATCACGGTCAGACGAACAGGCAACATTGTCCGTTCAAAAGTGTTCTTTTTTTGTTTTAATGTTTTTTTTTCCCCAGCCCATTCAGGCTGTTTTTTCCAAGCTTTATTTATTAGGTTTAGCGGAAGATAGGGGGGCAGACATGCGGGAAATACGTCGGTGGCTTCGAACCACCGACTCACCGCGCCATTAAGGCATATGCGTGCTTTCCAGCGCTCTGCTGAGCTACTGGGCAGCACGTTTAAAAGTGTTCTATTATTGACTTGTAGTTAGGCTGCCTTATACAAATGGCAGCCTAACTACGTTGTTGTATTTGCCCCTAAATAATGGTTGTGAAGTGGATATAATACTCCTCAACCATACATATACGTATACTTCACCGTACATGGTACCAGCAAAATGTCTGCCGCCGCCAAGCTATGACACGTGCATTCCAAATTTCTCATATTCTTGCAAATGCAATGTGGCGAAATAAACCTGATTCTCACCTATATATAATTTGCACGCACAAAAAAAATCACTATGCAAATAAGGTACCACGCCATTTTTTTCCCCTCCATATTCCTTATTTTCATAATGAAGTGTTGTTATACGTGCGTCAGGTTAACAATCACTCTCCGTCCAGACGTTGGGCCTAATGCGCCGCGAGTCATTCAAAATGATTTAGGGCTGCAAACCTGCTTGAGGGAGGCGTAAATTGGGAGGTGAAAAAAGCGAGAACGGCAGCAAATGACATTGACTAATATTGGTAATGCTATCCACTGCCTTCTGTGTTTTGCAACGGCCCCCGTCTTGCCTCTGGTGGGGAGGAGAGGGGGGGAGCCGGGGTGGAACTGACAAGAAGGTACCCTGCTGTGCTTGAAATGGGCCTGGAATGGGAGCACGTGCCGCTACAGTGCGGAAAATAAGCATAGCACGCACACACACTCACGCATGCACACACAGGCTTGCGTGCACACACACACAGGCTCGCGCGCACACAAACACAGGCCCGCACGCATACACACACTCAGGCTTATGCACACACAGGATCACACAAACGCACAGTCTCACGCATGCACACACACGTGCACCCCTGTGATGTACTGGACGCATGCATATCTTGATCCGTACGCACACACACACACAGGCTCGCTGGCAGACTCCTCGCGCATATCAGCAGCACCAGCACTGCACCTCTGTGGCTTTGTGAGAGAAAATTGAGCTGTTTAAAGCAACTGGAAAACAATGAAATAAAAGAACGGCGGGAAATGTTCTTATCACCCGGCGGGGGATGTGCGGTCAGCAATGCTGCGTAACGCGAGCCGGTGCACAGGCGAGCGGCGGCTGCTGCTGGAGGAAACAAACGCCTGAATTATCACGGATTCGGGTTGAGGCGCCACGTGTTGCAAAGGGCCGTCATCGACTGTTGTCATTGTCTCATCGTCCCGACTAGCGCGTCTCACGGCAGGAAAATTAATATACACAAAATAAATAGCGAGAGAAAAAAGGCATGAGCGTCAAAGGCGGAGGAGGAGAAAAAAAAAGGGAAAAACAGTCAACCAAAACAATACCGGCTTTATGTGCACTCTTGCGCTGGTGCGCTTACACCATGCTGGCTAGTAATTGCTTACACATGTGGTACCTCTGTCTCCGCACAGCCGGCCCAGGGAGTTCTGGCGCCTCGACTACTGGGAAGATGACCTGAGGCGTCGCCGACGCTTCGTCAGGAACCCCTTCGGATCCACGCACAGCGAGGCCGCGCTCAAGGCTGCCGCCGAACACGGTGAGTGGCGTGTTGTGAGCGGGGAGCTTCTTCTGGGAGATTTTCTTCGCCGTCATTAAACAGGAAAAAAACCTAAAGCTAACCAGACTTACATGAATGTACATGTGCGCTGTAGCGCAACATGTGTTGGGTGTCATTGTGCTAATGCGCCATTCTATACTATCATTTCATTAAAGGCGGGGTGACATGAAAAATCAAGTTTTAAAAGTGTTTATTTGTTAAGAACAGGATTGCGACATAATAATGGACCATGTCAAACTCTATTCTGGTCGTTTTGTGGTTGCTTCACAATAATTGCCTAAAGTGGGCATTTTGAGGTCCTCCCAGATGTCGATTCTTTTGAAATTGTGGTAGGTATGACGTCACCCCGACCGCAAAATTCAAAACAAACCTTTACCGCCCCCTACAGTATACGCATGGAGCTGCA
>OMKY01086440.1:0-11824 GCA_900302395.1 Bregmaceros cantori | reverse complement strand
GTTTTATCCATGACCTGGCAATAAAAGTGATTTTGATACTGATGCTGATATAGAATAACACATTCGCCTACACACACACACACACACACCACACATTATCTCCCTCCCAGAAGGACATATTGAAGCGTGTCGGTGACAGTGTGAATGGTTGACTTCCTCGTACACCTTCGTATACATGCTGCACCCGTCAATCAGACACACCTGGGACTCTCCATTCCACTGGAACATTAGTGAATCAGTGTGTGTGTGTGTGTGTGTGTGTGTGTGTGTGCGTGCGTGCGGGAGCTGTACAAACACACAGATGTTCCACAGGAAGTGAACGTCTTTTCAGATGTCCCACAGGAACGCTTTGGTGGGTAAAGAGGAAAGAATGAGAGAACCAGGGAGGAGGATAGAAACAGAGAGTGAGAGAGAAAGTGAGTGCATGTGACTGAGATTCAGATCTTTGGATCCTTGGGGCAATATTTTATTCCACACAATCATGGAGTGGCAGATAGAGGGACATTAGACATTAACATGCAAAGAATACAGAGGAGCTGTTAAAGTTTGCTGAATGAAGACTAGAGAAAAGTGGACTAGAGAAAGTGGACTAGAGAAAGTGGAAGATCGGCGGAAAGCTTTGCTAACCAGATGCGTTTTCATGGCAAAACATAGCAAGGTCCGATTATGAAAGGTTAAAGTTCATAATCATTAGGACTGCAACTCGCTTATTTTGATCATCGATTAATCTGCCATTTTATAATCGGTTCATTTTTCCTTTAAACTCAGAACAATTATTATTATGATTATGAAACGTTAATTTGAAACGTTAATATTAAAAAGTTTACAATATTAATATTGAAATTAATATTGTAAACTCCACTCATTGCAGTATTACCATCTCCACTCATTGCAGTACGTTGTTTTTTTTTATTAGCATGGAAGTGCCTACTTGTCCGTGCTAACTAACTTTTTTTCACCCAAACTTAATTATCTTTATTGTTTGTGTTGCTGTGGGGCTTAACAGTGTTGAGTATCCAAGAGAATGGGCGGGGCCATGCCACTGGGAATGGAGACAGGCATTGGGAACAACATGTATTTTGAGAGGGTGGAAGAGAGAATAAGGAAACAATTAAATTGCAGACGATTAATCGATTATCAAATTAGTTGCTGATTATTTCAAGAGTTAATTATCATCGATTAATCGGTTTCAGCTCTAATAATCATCCATACTAGTCAGCTCATATCTGCTTCAAGATGGCTCTTGGCCTGGCGTCGCTGGATTATTCAAGTAGACACAAATGAGTGCTAATAAACATCATTCACCTTATGGGCTAGATATTCTCTGACCAATACATATATAAATCGCCACTACTTTATCCATTAGAACTAATTTAATAGTCGATAATCGCCAAGCAACCGAGTGAATGCTGTCATCAGCTGTTTTGTGCTGACACTAGCGCATATTTCATATTTATGTCCACATAAATTTGAAATTAATGCAATTTCTGAAAATGCTAAATATTAAATGGATATAATTGATAAAAAACATGAATCTGAAAAAAAAATATTGCGACATATATATGTTGGATAACTAATTCTAAGCAATAGTGGGCTTAGCACCGGCTGCAAACAAAAAGTTTTATAACCAACACTCAGCCAAGAGTCCCAACATCTTTAATAGCATTCTTGAGAACTTCCATGAGCAATAAACGTCTGTTTGGCACAAGCAGGAAACTCTGCCCCACCCTAGTGATGCATTTTGGGAAGTGTAGCCGTAGGAATGGAGACAACACTCTGCTTCATCACAGAAAACCACTCAGAGGTTTTAAAACATTGCCTACACATAATCACCTGCAGTGTTGCCCACGCAAGGATTCTACACACAACTGCGCATTGCTATATCTCCAGCAGTTTGCCACTCGTCCGACACCAGTAAAAGGTTCCACCTACTGCAGAGTTGCAGAAGCAAATGTTTTGTATTTGATCAGAAAGATGTGTCAGAGTTCACAGCGAACATAGGCATTGCTCCTCGTCACACACGCAATCGGTCCAAAACGTCAATTGCCACTCGCAAAGACAATGCACTACATTCACTGGAAGTGAAGTGCCAGCATTGCAGTAATTGAAATAGTTAGTGAAAGAAGAAGAAATGTTGTTAATTCTAACGGCATAGTCCCAACAGTGGAGGTAAACAGGAAGGGGTGGTACCCAAACACTTTGGCAGATGTGTGATTGTAAAGCTGGGAGTTGATCTGCAATGACCATTGTAAGGAGCTTGCAGGTCTGTTTCACGGAGAGCACGGCACCCACAGAGAGAGATGAGCAGGGGACAGAGAGAGATGAGCAGGGCATTGTTGTATCATTAAAATGCAGAAGTTGCTACCATCATCATTATTACTATTTTTATTATTATTATTATTATTATATACGCTCACATACACGCACACAATTGCACTAAAAGGAAACGTGCGCAGAACGATACAGATACACATGCGCACGCGCATACACACAAGCTTTGTAAAGAACTCATTGGCCCCATTGAGTTGAGGACAGTGGAACAAGAGACCATTGTCTTCATCCCCCCCCCTTTCACTACTCCTCCTCCCTTTCACTACTTCACTACACTGCTTTGCGCTGCGTTTCCAAAGGCTAGCAGTTGGGGGCGATACTGCCCCGTGAATGGCTAACTACTCTTAGCCAGAAACAGCTCCTGTTTCTGGCTAAGAGGATAAGTATACATAAACCATGCATACTACTACTTATCTTACTGCTACTTATCAGCCTATAGCTAATAAGCCTATATTACTGCTACTTATCAGCCTATAGCTAATCATATTACCTCTTAACCTAGCGGTTGTGATTTCCTCAGCGTCAACAGGCTTAATGTTAAAGCTATATTTGTACATGGCTGTTGCGTGCGCGTCTAGTACAGTATACCGCTATCTAACAACTCTCCCCAACAATAGTCTTGATTTAATCCACCAGGTTAAATCGGGCCGCTGATCGATGACTAAAGACTACTTTGTTGAACGTTCAATTCGCTATATAACATATCTGCCTTAAAATAAGTGCCTTAGGATTCCATCCTCTGAGATCAGCCGGATGGCAGGTTAGTATTGAGAGTTGTTGATATGCTGTTAAACTGTGGTAGACTAAATATTATACCGGATGTTCGATTCCACCCATTGTGTTAATAAGTACTAACGGGTGTAGTATTCCTCACCAAACAAACAGTATTGATTTATACTGAGCGAGCCTCCAATCACGCTTGCATTCATTCTGCTAGTAGTTATGGTGTATGTGAGAGCCTAAATGAACTATCTACTCTGGCATAGCACCAGACAGGTACTTGTATTTGTGCGGCTTTGGCTTGACTGTAACGCGGGTTCCAGAAGCAAAGTACACAAGGTCCGGTACACCAAGCACGCACCTTTACCATAAATTCATACACCAATATTGAATGTTTGACGGTAGTCTTAATAACTACCATCAGGAATCATTAGTCTCAGATCATCTCAAGTCTCCTGATAACTCTCAGATCATCTCAGAGCCTGTTTACATGGCAACGACAACGATGGATTAACGCAGAACATTTCAACAGACGCAGCTATCGATTCCGTGGCAACAGCGTTTTCAGGGGATACACCAGCCAATAGTGCACCACAACACATTTGTAAATGTGGGAAACTTTATTTCAAACTGTCTTCGGACAAATGGCCGGGCGTCCTGCGCTGCAACAAGTGAAAGTCTGCTCAAATGAAAAAGACACTCGGGACGAGAGAGGCGGACAATTATAGATGTCCCTAGGCTAAACAAACGGGGTTCGTGATACTGTCACCTACGCACAGGTCGTGTATACTACATTGACAAACTGACTTTTATACGTTTTCCCGGCTTCAGTGGGAAAGCAGATATCCATCCCCAAAAACACTGATGTGAATGTGGAGTTATTGTGGGAAATAGACGCAGATGCACGTTTTTCAGCATTGTAGTTGCCATGTATACTTAGCCTCAGTCTCCTTAGCGGCCTCATATCATCGTAGTCTCCTGATAGGTCTCAGATCCACACAAACAAGGACTAAAAAGTTTCCGTACCCACAAACGCTCCGTGCTCCAAGCAGCCCAGTGGACGTTCATGCTGTCACTCGCGTACAATGACATCCCTCAGACCACCAAATGAAAGAACCCCTACGACCTCACTGTCACTTTGCCCGCCCCTCCCTCACTCTATCTCTCCTCACTGACTAGCACTCTCTTGCGCTCCCCTTCCCTCACTCTCTCTCGCTCACCTCAGTGTCTCCATCTCTCCCTCAGTCATTCTGTTTCTCTCCCCCACCCCCTTTCCTTCACTGACTCTCTCTCCTGCCTCCCTCCCTCACTGGCTCTCTCCCCCTTTCCTCACTGTGTTAATACCCCCTCTTTCATGGTTACTCTCTCTCACTCTCTGCCCTCTTCCAATTTCTCTCCTTCTCTCTACTGACCTTTCCACCGTCTCCCCCTCTTTCTTTCTCTCTCGCTCTCTGGGTGCCACAATCTGTGTTGTTTCTGCCTAGAGAGAAGCGGGGACAGGGCTTTGTCCACTCGGCCAGTAGAACATGCCTTCAGAATTCAATTCATTCCAAAGCTTTTAACTCAACCTAAAAAAGTTCTGCAGTAGGATGTCTTATGTTAAGAAGAGTGAGTGGGTTGGGGCTGATGCTGACACACTAGTCTGACTGAGTGTAGACTTGGGAATGGAGCAGTATCAGAGGTATGTGCTAGAGCCGGAAATGTGTTTCATTCTCTGGCAGCAAAGGTTCACGGCCAAGGAGAAGTAAGGGGTGAAATGGCAGCTTTTCACAATTTAAATCTGTATATCATAGTATGCCTATTATTGCCACCCGCCTGGCGGACTCGGTCCTGTGGAAAGCGAGTGCGACTGTACAGCGGCCGGGCTCACGCTGTACAGCAAGGGCGTCCAAAATGGACCTGACTGAGTCCATTTGCCGGACACCGGTCCGACTGGGTCCGTTCGGTGGTTGATTGGAGTGGGCAAAATGTTCCAATCTTTTTCATAGGGATGTAACACACACGAGCGGGGGGAGGGGGCATTTTAGTCATTACAGGGCACCATTACAGGACCATAGTAAGGCACAGACAAGTAGCTCTTTCTTTTTGTGAGAAACACAAAAATGTGCACGAACATGCATGCAATACAATATTCCACATTGTATACCATGTAAATAGACCCAACATGCAATATTATCCTGTTTCGGTCATTAGTTGACACTGTTTGACGCAGTTCCAAGCCAATACTGTGTACTGTACTATACAATTCATCGTACCAGAAAGACGAAGAAGGCAGCGATTTCAAAACAGTTCTGGGAGGACTTCAGAATGCCCGCTTAAGGTAAATGTTGTAAAGCAACGCGCAGAAAACAGTTTTAAATGGTCTGCTATGAACCCCCTAGCTGAGTATAAACAAAATAAAAACACTTAAAACATGTTGATCAATTTTAAACAAAATAAAAAGACTTAAAACATGTTGATACATTTTAAACAACAAAAGGGTAGTTGGGCACATAGGAAAGTCGATTAAAAATGAATGCATAGGCTCATGTTGAGGTTTATGAAGTCCATGTAGATGAGGGGGGGGGGGTTACTGATGTTTAAACGGCATCATGCCTACAAATGGCTATTAAAATTAATGACATTCAAATAATCCATCAACCAAATGTTGAAATACCTTTTCGAGAAACGTCATGTGCATATCCTCCATCCACAGGTCAACACTGTACCCTGGTGGTGAGGCAATGCAACTGCAGACATGATATTGAAATTGAAGCCAGCCTCGCAATCAGTGGCGTAGCCAGAAATCTAAAACAGGGTGGGCAATAGTGAAAGAGTGTGGACCCATTTTTAACGGGGGTTTGGGGGTCCTCCCCCAAGAAAATTGACGTGATATTGGAAGTAAACAGCACTCGGAATGAGAGACTTATTTTTCTCCTTCGGCACATTAGATTTAAAAAAACAAACAAAAAAAAAACAACCAAGATGGCTGCCGTGATACTCACTATTTTTATATCTAGGCGTGAAACTGTAGTAGTGTGCTATACTGTGGCGCGCTAGCTTCTATATTGCATGTAAACACAGCGATCGAAACGAGAGACGTGGATGACAAATGGCAAAAACACTGGCCGCATGTGGCGAGTATCGTTTTCTGACGCCTGTTGGCGGATTCTTACTGCTTGGAGTTTTGAAATGCACAAGGGTAGATGAGCGCCGCGGTTTACCCCAGGCTCACCCCGGGCTACGCAACTGCTCGCAATAAAAGGCAAAACGTATTAATATTCGTGAGAAACAAAAAGAGCAATACAGTGAGTGGAATACAGGTAAATTGTGTTTTAGAATGAGACAATAGGTTTCATGAATATAATATATTGTAGTGAATTAATTACAAAGCCAGTTTTTATTATTAATATAATTTGCAATGTCATCATTGTAATCAGTGACCACAAACATTAGATGGTTATATATTTTAGAAGAAAGTGTGCCAATCCCCCTCTTCATAGAGAGGAGGTAGATTGCATAACCTCCTTCTGGTTCCTGGGAACGATCATACACAACTCGCTATCATGGGAGCTCAACTCCAACTCAATTGTTCAGGGTCAGCCAGTGGCGCAGCCAGAAATATAAAACTGTGGGCCGTTAGTGAAAGAGTGTGGACCTATTTTTGACGGCAACACTCCACTGCTAGCCCATCTAAGCCTCCCGCCTTCTGCAGATACAGCATGATGTCACCTACACCCAAGTAGCGCCACTGCCCTCTTGTGGCCAACGTCCCAACTTCTAGTTGCTCGCTCGTAGCCTATTCAATTAATGTAAGTTTACGCTGCTGTCAAATATTTTGGACATCTTTGATA
This sequence comes from Bregmaceros cantori, assembly GCA_900302395.1. Taxonomy (NCBI): domain Eukaryota; kingdom Metazoa; phylum Chordata; class Actinopteri; order Gadiformes; family Bregmacerotidae; genus Bregmaceros; species Bregmaceros cantori. The sequence goes on along the minus strand of OMKY01086440.1, from coordinate 4,940 downwards.
GGGTGGGCCAGCTGTGAATCATAGTGGCACCGGCCCACCCTGACACTTTACTGGCTACGCCACTGGGGTCAGCCAAGCAACCATGACCAACTTTCATTTCATTTCAACTTTCATTGAAGGCACACTCACATTCATCATGACTGTCTGGTTAAGCAACCCCACTGCCCAGGTCAAAGCTAGACGGAATAGTGTAGTCAGATAGGCTTCTAAAATCATTGGCTCAACTCTCCACACATTGGAATCAAATTTTAAAACTAGAATCATTAGGAAAGACAATAAGATCTTGGCTGACACACATCACCCTGTGTATTGCTTCTTCACTCCACTACATTCAAGTAGGAGGAAACTTTACACATCCCGTCTAAGAAACAGCTGCATAATTAATACCCAATGGGTATTAGATATTTGATGGGTCCCAAAACGCTAATATTTCTGGCAACACACATGTCCTGTTTACCTGTCTAGTGTCACTCTTTTTGTTGACTGTTGCACTGTCATCTGTTATGATTCTCAGGAGGAATATATGAATCCAAGCAGAGCATAACAAAGGTTTGGGTTCCACAAGGGCAAACCCGTATAATTGAGAATACAATATCTATCTAACAAAGAAGGTTGTAGAAGTCCACTGGTTGTGATACATAAATCAAGCACAGTCTCAATGAGAAGATATTTAAATATGAATGATGTGAATCTTCAGATAAACGTTTATAGTTCATGAAGAATAGTCCAACACTACTTATCTCTTCTCTTCAAGTTGCTTGACTGCACACCCGGCTTTAAAAAAAAAGCGGTTAATCCTCAGAATCAAATACAGTAATAAATTAGAGTAATACATTTGACTACTCCACGGCCGACGTCATCAGGAACGACTTCAAAACGAGGAAAATAAACGCAGAAAAACACATTAATAATAACTTTCACTGGCTTTAGCATCGAACGCAAACATAACATGCCCTACCAGGCTGACACATCTGATTAGGGACTTTGCCGTCGCACCGTCGAACGCCCTGCGGAATCCTTATGGCGGGCGGGAACCGATCCGCGCACTGCTGCGCCGATGAGACTCATCTGCCGCTGATGGCGTGCGGTCCGCCGACGATGCGGGCGACGATGTGCCGTCCGTGGATATTCTGCTCACAACATCATCATGTTTATTTGTTTTTTATAGTGTCTACGCAATGTGTTTACACTGTTTTGAATGTGAGCACTGAGCAGTAACCGAAATCAATTCCTGTCACATTTTTAAATTGCATTACATTATTAAATCTTGAATTTTGTGTGTGTGTGTTGTATTTTAAGATTTCCCCCGGGATATCCAGCGAACGCGACAAGCGTCGCGTCTAGAGCTGACCTGACCTTCCCCAATGCACAGGCCCAGTTTCGCAACCCCCACATCTGCCACGGCTGTTGTGTGTGTGTGTGTGTGTGTATGCCTGCTTTGCATTCACAGTTTGTAAAAAACATGTTTTTTTTTGTACAGAAAATATGAATGCCGATTTTTTGTTTTAATTAATAAACATACTGTTGTTATGTACTGGGTATAAAAACTAAGCCCCAGCTATCCATCCCTGACTCATAATTAAAATGATGTCCACCATCAAGGACTTGATTAACAATGACACACTGACACACACACAGTATGCTCCCTACATAATGACCTCACAGGGAGATCATATTATTATCATATTCATCAATATGCTTAATCCTCAATCAATCACCATACAAGTCGTCTTATTTTCCATTGTATCATATGAACAATGACTCCAAATCTCTAGGCGTTTTTTTTTCTCCCAGCAAACCCCGACACCATGACACGCGTTACACCTGCTTAGCAGCGGTGTGGCCTGTGGGACAGGTGCCGCGGACGGCGTGCAGGCCGCAGGGCAGTGCAACAATGCGCATTAGAAATTACAATTTAATTATAATCATCACATTTTGTCCATGGCTTGTAAATTTCGTCAGGTCTTAGTCTAGTTAACGAAAATATTATTTAATTCTCGTCATATTTGTATTTTCTGTGAACATTTTTCGTTTCTCATCGTCTCGTCAAGGTCACTGCAAAAAGGGTCATCGACGAACTATTTTCGTCATCGTCATGGTTGACGAAATTAACACAGCCTTGAAGCCCCCTCTTTTTTTTTTTTACAGAACCAGAAACTCTTCCAGAACCGGTTTGTGATCCTCCTCGTCCTCTCTGAGCAGCCTTACCAGTGCAGTGTAGTCAACAAACTTGATTAAAAGTCTGTCAGAGAGATGTCTGTTATCAAAGTCTTAGAGGTTTGTTGGTGTATAGTTGGTGGGGTATAGTCACACGTACATGCAGTGTACAGTGAAATTTAAATCATCCCTGAGGAGCAGTGGGCAGCCGCGTTGGCCAGGGGCACTGATTGGAGCAGGTTAACCAGAACATGTTTTTGGTGGTGAAGGAAAGCTGGAGGAAACCCACACATACATAGGGAGAACAAGTAAACCCCATACAAAAGGGACCTGGGCAGGCTGTAGTGCTAACCACTGTACCTCTGTGCTGCCCAAGGCACTTCATTTAATCATACATACATATATGTGCAGTGACATTTTGAATTGCTTTTTTGGATTACTTTTTAGAGAAAAAAACTTAAAGGAAAACTAAAGGGTAATGGAACCAAATATAATGTAGTGAATGGTGCCACGGGTCATGCTGGGTATGAAACCCTTAGTGACCGAGGTGTCGCTGACAGCGCTGAACAAATACCAGCTGGATGGCGCTGGGCAGGCTTGGCCTCTTGTTGACCGCATCCAGACGTGTCCCCCCCTCCGAGGGGGCACCCTCCCATTACACATGTAATGATGGCCGCCCCCACGTGGAGGAACTGGGGGAATGCACCTGAACGCAGGTCGACAACAGGCTAAGCTCAGCCCATTGCCAAGCTTCATTCAGGTTCCATTTATAGGGGTGTGTTGGCAACCACCAAGTGACTAACGATGCACGCCCACAATGCATCGTACTGGTCATTACACTATAAATCTATATGTCATGCTACTGAAAGCAAAAAATGATACATTTTCTGCCATGACTGACACACGATGCATCTCTGAAAGATTTACATCAAAGATGTGGAACCTTGTTTTTGGCTGCTGGGTGTTATCATTTTATCAAATCATCAATCATTTTAACAAATACGTTGCAAATGTTTCATTCATTTAATTCAGGTGGTTTCAGGCCTTATTACGAGTGTATCGTACTATGTTGCAAATCATGTATTAGAATTATTCTATGCTAAGTTTTTCCCCCTAAAGAGTTATCAAAAAGTAATCCCTTCCCAAACCTGACCTAATGTATGGTAGTGTATATGATGTGGAGAGGTATCATGTGCACACATGCACATGGTGGACACTATTTAGCAATAGGTTCATGCGTAAAATGCCTTTGGGAGTAAATTGTCTCTCCTTCGCTCTCTCTTCTCTGTCCTCTCTGCCTCTCCCTTAGCACATACAGCATTTATATTCTCCAGCATTTCACTCCCCCTCTCATCTTTTCTGAGTCGTGGTCATCGATCCAGACGGCAGACAGGGTGTCTCAGCACCGGTTGCCCGAATCGTCCCTCCCCCGTGCTAAGACGCCTGAGCGGGGTGGGGAAGCTAGACGCCCCTCCCTTCAAGCTCCAAGACGGGAGATTTCACTGAAGCCTACGGGATGTCGAGCTCGGCACCGGGCTCTGCCTCCTCTAGGAAGGACTTCGACGTCAAACACATTCTGCGGATCCGATGGCGCTGGTTCGGCCATCAATCGGCCGCACAACCACACGGCTCCCCACCTACGCGAGACCACCTTCTTGAGAGAAGCGTCCACGGATCACCTCACGATCCAGACGCCGCTTCGAATAACGGGAACGGGGAACCGCCTACACTTGGTGGCAATGGTAATGGATGTAGTAGGGAACGCAACAGTAGCACAGGGGACAATAGCTGTAGCCCATCTGGAAGCCCCAGTGTAAAGCCCCCCTGCGCCCCAGGGTGTCGTGGAGGGGGTCTGGTGCTCAGCGGCAGCGCGGGTTCCAACCTGTGTCGAAGCAGCAACAATAACAATTACCCACACAATCACCATTCAAAGTTTACAAGCCCCGTGTCCAGCAAAGACCCACCGGCTCGACCTCGAGCCAGCCCGGTGCGCTCCGCCAGCCAACCGGAGTGCCGCTCCTGGTTCTCCGCGTCTTTCTCAGCGCCTCTGCGCAACGTTGTTATGGACAACCACGACCCGCCGATTGAAGCTCCGACGGCAGAACAAGACGCTAGAGCTTCGGCTGGACCACAAGACGCTCGCGTTACGGAGGAGAACAACAACCAACCAGGCGACACCGAGAGCAGCTCTTGCAGGTAAAGTGGTAGGCGAAAAGTGTCCAGTGCCCATTCAGACAGACGCGTCGAGGCCGAAACGAGATTGATACTTAATTACAGGTACGTGTAACAACTTAATACGCCCTTATTGCCCCATACAATCTTATAGCTACGGTGTGACTGACGGAACGAACAGAAATACGCTTTATGCAAAATGAAAAAAAATGCACTCTTTACTCTATACGAGTGTATAATGTGTGTGGTATATGTACACACACACACACACACACACACTCACACACACACACACACACATACACACACACACACACACACACACACACACAGTAACCGCAGTCAAATTCGAAGACAATACGATTGTGATGCATGTGATGGTGGCTGAGCAAGATTATTTGATGGTAAGTAGGGGGCAATGAGGAAGAACATGACGTGGGTGGAAGCATCATGGTCCTGTTAGGTGGAGGTTAGAGGCGCTCATGTGTGTACCGGCAGTCGTGCGGGGTGCTGGTGCACAAGCCTACAGACAGTCATGCATATTCTATGTGCCGGCTCCCCATTAATCTAGCAAGCCCCATTTCATCTCACGGGTGCTCATCAATCACGCC
>OMKY01086434.1:0-11268 GCA_900302395.1 Bregmaceros cantori | reverse complement strand
ACAGAGAAAAGGGAGAGAAAGAGAGAGGACAGAAAAGAGAGAGAGAGAGAAAAAAAAATACACACAGAGAGAGAGAGAGAGAGAGAGAGAGAGAGAGAGAGAGAGAGAGACAGACAGACAGACAGACAGACAGAAAATAGACTGGTTTTGATTTGATAGTGGCAAGACACAAGACAAAGGAGCGCGTGCCGAGAGAGAAGACGGACAGACAGAGAGAAAGTTTGATTTGAGAGAGCACACTAAACAGGCTTGAGAGACAGAGAGGATGTGCGTCGAGACCGCGCACATGCGCACAGAGAGCGAGAGCCAGAGACACACACGCACAGAGCGAACACACCGTGGTATTAAGTTAGCCAGACAGCCAACAGGGGAGTACACCGCAAGCCACAAGAAGCCTTCCAGCCAGGCAGGAATCTAAGCAGCAATATGTCAGTCCCCAGCAATAATCACACTACGCTCACACACAGTGTGCTGAAAAAAACACTGCGTGCTAGCAGCAAGTGCACCCCTGCACTTGCTCCCTCACCCCATGTTATTGTACTGCTTAGAAAGAATGTTTACATGTTGTTTAAATAAATTTAAAAACACAAGGAATTGGCATTTTGGAGGTACACTTGTTTATCATAATGCCATTTTTGAACAGGCACATGAGACCAGAGTTAATTGCTTTGAAATCATTTCATCTGAAATACAATGTTGGATAGCATCTTCCACCACCAGGGATAATTTGTACCGTCGATACCGTAACCAAGAACAAACTGTTTTAGTCGCGTTAAAGTGCATGTTTTGTTAAAGTGTAAGTGTTTGTTCATTTGTACATTTTCAATTTCTCAATTCCTTGGTTGTCTCAGCCAAGAATAAGTAAACAAAGCTTTAGAAAAATTCTGCTGCCGCACGAAAGAAATTTGAAGCCGGATCGGGGTAGACATTGCAGAAAAGCCCGCGAGTGGAGTAGAATTCCTTGATTTTGCCGTATTGCAATACTTGCTACTTTACATAGTCAACGGTGTCTGTGGCTGTATAACATAGGCTCTGGAGATGCCTTCAACACGCGTCCGCTGTGTCTGTGCGTGGACCGAAAATGCCAGCAAAAAAATGTCAGTTTGGTTTGAGGAGACATGAGTGCAAGTTGCTCCGAACAACAAGATTTTCTCCGGTTTCCTGTGCTCCTCCGCACTCCCCTTCTCTCCCTCCCCAAACCCCGGCACACGCGCCAGGCAGCCCTCAAACATTTTGGCCCAATTCAGCATCATAAACGTCGCAAATTCCCACCAGACACTTAAAGAGGTGGGGGAGGGGGCAGAGAGAGAGAGAGAGAACGAGAGAGAGAGAGAACGAGAGAGAGAGAACGAGAGAGAGAATGAGAGAACGAGAGAGAACGAGAGAGAGCGAGAGAATAAGACAGCAAGACAAGCAAAGACAAAGGAGAACAGGAAGAAGCAACTGCGAGAGTATTGAGTGTGGGAGAGGAGAGCCAAGTGCCAGGAGAGGAGACTACATCTCCCATGATCCCTTGTTGGCAGAGCAGCGCAGGGTGATTGAATTAAAGTGATTAATGTGTTTAGTATCTGGATCGATGAGCACAGGGAACGGGTGATGTGCGTGTGACCGCAGTACAACAGGCGGCGAGAATACGTGTGGTTATTGAGTCATTCGCCATTTGACCGACGGCGCCATGCCACAAAACATTAGGGGTGCACCGATCACATTTTTTTGCTACCGATCCAATCCCGATCCTTTGATTTTAAGGATCGGCCAATCCCGATCTCCGGTACCGAGTCCCGATCACCAATACCGAGTCCCGATACAGAGTTCTGATCCTCCAAAAATTGGTAGTACCTAAACTATTTGGCACAATTGTCAATTTCAAAAGTCATTCGGCATGCTTCCCGACTCATTTACCGTTCGCCGATCAGGATCGGTACAAAATCACGAGTCCCGATCCTTGAAAAAAAAAGTCTGATCGGCCTCCGATCACCGATCTGAGGATCGGATCGGTGCACCTCTACAAAATATGACGTCACTTTCTCCCTTTCTCCTACTTTTACCTCACGTGTTGATGAGGCTCACCCATATCTTTGAATGAATGCACACAAATACACACAAGGGTATTGACGTACAAGCCCTAAAATGAATCATTCAAAGCCAAATCCTGCTTACAAGGTACTCTTAAATCTAAACATGTGTCAAATGCTCTTTATTTAAATTATAGACAATTAACAAATTGTCAATAAATGATAGCACAAAGAAATTGATACAGGATTTACTACAAAAGACTGCAAGCTCCACCAAACATTCTCCACAAAGTATATCTAAACACAACAACATGTAAAGAAGATAAGGAAAATTTGTGATTAGAATTTTCTTCATTCTTAAAATAGTCTCTTCATGCCGTAACCGTTTTCTGTAGGACATCTGGAGAGTAAGTGGCACTAAAAGAGTTAATAAAGTCCAAGTGACTTCCAGTGGTGTCATACTTGAAAAGTGCACAATTGTGTACTGCAATGACCCTGAGAGCATCTGCATCGGCGAGTCACCCCAAGTGGAGGTGATGCTGCGGCCGACGCACGTCAGTTTTTTTAAAGGTGTGCGAGTGTGTGAGCGTGAGCAACAAGGCGGCGTTTGTCCCGAGCGAGGCTAATTCTGGCCCAGCCTGGCACATAAAGGCACCTTCTCACGCCAAAACATTAAAAACATTATAAGGGCCAGTGGGGCACTGCTGCAGAGAGCGCTCGGCAACGCACTGAACGCACACTGCAGAGCTACAGCGAGCCAAGACTCCGTGACGACATCTCTGCTTCTCACTGCAGAAACGAACACACGGTCGTCTGTCGAAAAAAATTGCGTAGATTGCGCGAGAAGGGTCCGATAGCAATCATGTGGATGTAAACTGTGCGAGTCAAATGTAAATAAATCAAATAGCTGGGGCCCCAGTTAGAAGCGGTGTTTTCACATAATTCTACAAAGCGATCAGACAACAGATTACTCACTAGTCACCACTCCTCTTAAAAGTAACAGCTAGATTACAGACTACTTTTTTCATAGTAAGTTATATTAGTTTAAGTTAGTTCATTATATTCAGAGCAGAAGAGTCCCAAACCGCCTCAAGTGTCGTTTTTCATCTGTATTGGAAACGATCATGAGAAGACTTTGCAGAGAAGCCAACAGGGGCAGAAGAACACTGCGGTAGACACAGCCCATTAACTTGAATGGGGGTGGTGTCCATAGCCACACCGCCAACGACACCTCACTAAGGTTTTAATCTTCACTTCACATATGCATTGCAATGTACAACGTACTGAAATGCACACAAACATAAAACATTTTGAATTATTTTCAGTTTTAAAATTGAGGGAAATTAGGTTTCTTAATTTTCTGGAGCATTAAAGTACCAAAATAGAAGCTAAAATAATTTGGGTAATGTGTTAGGTTTAGTAGGCCAAAATCTATGAACTTAGTTACTCTAATTGCTGCCTGTACCGCAAACTGACATCACTCAAATGCCAGATGTCTAAGACTCTAAGGTCATATGCAGTGCTACCAAATTGGATTGACAAACCTCTGCTTCGAAGGATTAATAGAAGGTAAAAGACGCAGAGGGAGACAATACAAACAATGGTGCAACAACATCTACAAGTGGTCAGGACTGGACCTAGCAACCCTAAACAGAACAGGGGAAAAAAGTGTATCGGTCGAGGACAATGATGTACTTTTATTCCAGGACAAGACTGCACAGCACTCCGAGAAAGAGAGAGAGAGAGAGAACAGAGAACGACAGAGAGACTGAGAAATAAAGTTACCATAGCAACACACACACACACTCACTCAGAGAGCCCCGCCCATCAAGCCTGCACACATGGCATGTACTATGGTCACCGTGACAACCAAGATGAATGAGTGGTTGAGTGTGTGTGTGCGGCGCGTGTTCGATGGCTATACATTTGTCAGCATGCGCCGTTTAAATAAAGTGATTTCCTTTATAGCGTGTCCACACACCTGGAATTCAAGTCACATACATTTCAGAGTATGTGTCGTTCCTACACTTCATATTATTGACTGCAGGATGTACGGATTGTAGCGTGTGAAAAGTCAAGTGCGCCTCCATTAGTAAATTAGTCATTTTCCTCCTAGCCTTGAACATAATAAATTTGCACTGATTTCCAGATCTTTCCTTCCTGGTAAAAATAGTCTTTTAGAACATTTCCCATTTTAGAAATGCCTTTAGCCAGGTTTCGAGATGAGCAAAACAACTTGTTTGCACTTTAAGAACATCATTTCGTTGAGCGAGTCAGCTCGTTACTGGCCTTGGATGAAGCGCAAGGACGCAACCTGGGCTGCTAGAGATGGCCGCAAAGTGCTTCCATGCGACACACACCCATCTGTGGCTCAGCCTATGGTGGCCCAACCTTGGGACACGGTGATATGAGAACAAAACGCCTAATGAGGTTGTGAAGCACAGCGGTGGTCATCTTTCCAGTCTCTGAATGGCTATCCCACGGCAGGGCCACAAAGTGAAAAGAACATATTATATTAGAGCTTTGGGTGATATCCGAAAGAATGATATCACCGGTGCAGGATGGCGGGACACTCTCTTAGTGAGAGGGTGAGGAGTGCAGGTTAGGGTTAGTATTCTTTGCGTTCCGAGAGGAGCCAGTCGAGAAGGCGTGGACACCCGACGCGCACACTGGACGCATCCCAGAGTCAGCATCCAGGACATGTCCCACTGACAGTCGGCCACGGGGAAGACCCAAGACACGTTCGAGAGATTAAGTCTCTCGGCTGGTCTGGGGACGCCCCGGGATCCCACCGGGGTTCTCCAAGTAGTAGCCAGAGAGGGAGATCAGGGCTTCCATGCTCAAGTTGCTGCTCTTGCGACCTGACCCCGGATGAAGCTGAAGACGCAAGTAAATTAGCCCAAAGGGTCAGTTCTCCGTCATTTGCTCCAAAGAGGTACTCCATAGTTTGAAACATAAAAACAATTTGACTGATGGTTCAGTCAAATTGAAACCAGTCAGCCGCAGCAGAATACAGGGACGTCTGCATTCAATGGACAGAGGAGTTGATGCAGTGAGATGGGATGTGGGGTGGGGATGTCCTCAGGAGGAATGGGGCAATGGGGGACATTCAATTCAGATTATGGTTTATAAAAAAATCATCTGTAACTAATTAAATAATCCATTAGTCAATGATTTGATGACTTCACACCCCTAGCACGCTAAACTGCCTGTCCCAGCTATGCCTCCCCCCGCCCCCTCCAGGGCAGGAAGAGATTGTTGTGATGTGGCATTTCTCTCGACGCACAACATTTAAACTTTTACACACAGGTTATGTCAGGCCAGCACATACATACGATGCGCACACACACGATCTGAATAAAATCTAGGCCCTGTAAGCCTCTTACAATCTGCTGAATTGTGTCCACGTGAAAACATGGGCGCTTGCACACACACACACACACACACACAGGCTTTGAGAGCAAGACAGGCGAGTGCACGACACATACGCAGCTGCGTAGCATCAAAGCCGGGCGAGTATTCAGTCCCCTCGTTTTGGCAAGCGTGCAGAGGGTGTCGGGTGGGGTGGAGGGGATGGCGACAAGAGAGAACGCTGGCGCACGAGGGAAGACAAGCGAGAGGAGTGAGAGAGCATCGTGGAGAGCAATGAGGAGAGAGACAAGAGAAAGGAGAAAAAGTAGAGCCCGTTATGAGCCGGGTGGCGGGGAGCGTGGAGCCAGAGAGAAAGAGGCCAACTTGTATAAACATACCGCTAGCCCTGACTGACAATGAGCTACTCAGCAATAAGCCAATCAGCAAGCTAGTGAGAAGCATGGCACCCACCGTTCCAAGAGAACTCCATTCCGATAAAATTTGAATCCCGAAAACGATCCGCTTATTTTGTTAGTATTGGGGTTCTAACAAAATAAGCAGATCTCTTTACATTACAGCAAATTTATTTCGGAAAGCGGACGCGCCACAATGCCGCTAGACAGCAGCAGAGTAACCGACATATCGGTAGGTTGGTAAACTAACCAACAAAATGCTAACCCACTGGGCCTGGTTCTTGCAGCGCTAGCCTTGCAGTTCAAGCACCATTCATCTATACAGTATTGCAAGTTGCAACACGTACAATTTAGCCCAGGTATGGTCATTGCAGCTAGATTGTTCTTTGAGCCAATACCCACCCCTGCTAATTTCCAGAAAACCAGTCTATAACTGCATAATCGTGTTACTCAGGCAAATAGACAAACGTATGTGACTTCCCGGTCAGGAGGTACAATTTCCAAGAGGAAAATCTGGATTGTATTTTTAGGTAACAACCTGTGGAGAGTCACCCGGTCAGCTGGTAGACATGTCTGGGCTAGCCCTGTCGAACGGGAAGCTGTTCTAATGCATGAACAAAGCCTGAACGCTCATCTGCTTCTCACGGCCCCTTCCGGCCTCGCTGCCGCTTCAATGGCAGCTGGCCTTAAAGAAACAGGAAGCTTGCACGGGACGCACACGTGCTGGCCATCTGAGCAGCCGGAAGTGGAGCTGGCGACCACGACCAAACTCATTAGAGCATCAAAATAAAACCAGCATTTAGCTTTTCATTGTGTTTGTGTGAATTGTGAAATACATTTGTATAAACAATTGACATTTTTCCATTTTATTAACAGGGTTAGACTGAGAAGCGGTTTCTTCCCATACGCGGTGATGCTACTGAATGCAGGGGGTAGCCCTGCTTGATATGCCGACATGTAACTTATGTGCTTTCCTTTCTTGACCTCGTTCATTACCTGTTGAACTTGAAAGAGTCATTTCATGCCCAACCAAAGTTCCATGTACTGCTGTCATGTGTATGCAATATGGCAAATTAAAATGAATCATGAGGGTTCGTGTAAAAAGGGGGGATGGGAGAGGGTGGGGAAAGCAGACCTGCGGGACATGTCAATGAGGGGAAGCAAACTCCATTAATTGTGATTACCAAAAAAACACTACTATAAATGTCTTTTGCCTTCATTTTTGGGATGCTGCTACAGCTACCGCTTCTGTTAACAACTGAATTTTATAACTATATTCAGTTCATTCCCTTTATTTTTAAAGCATATTAAAAAGGAAAATCACATCAAAACATCCCAAAAATGAAGTTTAAGGATTCTGCATCTTCTCGTGTATGCATAAATGCATGCTACCTTAGCAAAAGACATGTTAAATTAAATAATGTCACAAATGCCACAAATTCTTTTCTTTTTTTTAACCTAGCCGTCAAAGACCACAACAGCATCTCGTCCTACATTCAAAGCACGGAGGTTTGATATTACCCACAACCTATGCAGAGGCGCTGGTATACAATATGTTCACAACAGAGACCGTGACACGCGTCATGGTCAGAACCAGTGAGTGAGAGAGATTGTGAGTGATTGTATGCCACTATGCTTGTATGCTGTACGTCTGGAGAGAACTGTACACTGTGCATGCTGAACTTTACAGCATGAAGTAGGGCAGAAGCCACAGACCCGAGATGGATTTTTATATGAATATATTTTGAATGATGAGATGTGTGTGTGTGTGTGACCACATCATTCGCCAACACTGGCCGACAATGAGACGGGAAGCGAGAGTGCTCGAGAGTGGATTCTAGGTTGGAGCAGACACAGACAAGGTCAAGGCGGAATCATTTTCACATGCTAACATTTCCCGTTCTGCCGGATAATATCGATGCGTTTCACAAAACTGCCACACGGTGCACAGTTGCACACGAACATCAGCCGTAACCCCAACAAGGGATTTCCTTCTTTCCTTTTCTGGTGAACCCATCAAAAGGGGCGATCGATCCTCTTCCAGTCTACCCATAGAGCACTTTGTAAAGCAGCAGTACGGCTGTACAATTAAGAATTAAAAAAAAATAATTTTCAACTCTATTTTCTGAAGAGAAAACCAACAGTGCCATACTCTAATCTCAAGGAAAACACTGAAAATTAATACCGAAATATATGTATGCCCGAGTCAATACATTTTGCAACCGTGCATGCATTCACGCTGGTGTGTAGCAGTACTTTATTACATTGGAAAATCCAAACACAGCACATGCAATTGTCGTGAGATTGATTCCAGTCTCTGGCATAAGTAAGCTGCAAGTCTGCTTCCCCGATCCCAGCCTCGTCCTTCAATAAAAATGAAGACCGGCGCTTGCGGCAAAAAACAAGGAAGAAAAAAGTTATGTATCGACTCGAACATAGTCCAGTATGAATTTTAAGTCATTTTCCTTTACAGCCTGAATAATCAAGACCTGAGAATAATTCAGCAGATCATTCGAGCAAAACAAAACTGTTTAGAAAGGAAACTGATGAAGATGTAACAAGCTGCGTAACAAGAAAACAGCCAATTAATCAGACGAAAGACAATATAACACAGAGTGATGACAGACGAGTGAAGCCATACACAAAGACAGGAAGGCGATCTAGGAAGCGGCCCTAACCATCTTGGAACGACACGGCAGAAAACAATGTAAGCGTGAAAACATTTCATTTTATAAGACTGCAGCGTTTCCCGTAGAATTGTTTTCCAGGCATTCAGAAAAAGGAGAGACTCCCTGTGCAGAAAGTTGGGAGAATGTCTTCATCCCGTCTAAGGCCTGTACGATATACAAAATCTCAATTTAAGCCTTTGATATTCTGTAGAGCAGGGCAAAGTTTAGCACCATTTTCCCATTTTGACAGTTTAATTAGTACATACCAAACAAGGATGTGCTAAGTATTTTCTTTCCTCAACCTCAGTAGTTCATTATGACTGAGGCTTTTGCTGCGGCATTTTGCAGGTCGTCCTCGAATCATTTTTGTTGCGAACGCACGGCCTGAATAACGTTGCCTTGTCGTGAAACGCTTGCAGTAAATGGTGGCTATTTTTAAGAATGTACACAGCATTTTGTTTTCAGCGATGCAGGTATTTTTATGCTGGCATCCTGCGTTGCTGCTTTCGAGTCGTTTTATTTTCCTTGTCTGCCTCGGCACTATTTTAGTGAGTGTGCGGTTAGAGAAACTACAAGCATTGTCGATTTGCTTCAAATAAAGTGCAAACACGGAATTTGTTTGTTTTTGTCCCCCATTACAGCAAGACTGCTGCTCGGGTCAGCTAGACTTTTTCGAAACAGAGATGGATCTCAGCACGCACACACACACACACACGCACTCACAGTTTATCCCGTGGAGAGCTGCCAAGCATAGCACGTTGTTAAATTACTACACAGTAAACACGCACACTCACAAATCATAGAATGGTTCAAAGAGAATATTGTTATTCACCTCATCAACATTTCTCAAATATAGAGTTCTGGGGGTTACTTCTGTACGTCACGTCCGGTGTCATTTAGTTCGTTGTGTTTTTGGCAATTTTTCAACATTTATATTCGGTGGGAACACACACCTACAGGGTTATTTAAAAATTGTGGTGGTAACTTGCGGTGTGCAATTAAACACCCAAATGCTCTCGTGCGGATCTGTGACCCACAAGCACATGTTTTAAATAATCAGTGCAACTCGTTCCATTTTCCCATTCCTTTTGGAATTACTGTTGGTCAAGAAGAACATGTGCCCACTCGGTGAGTAACTAAGTCGGATTTTGACTGCATTTCATCAATAATTATACAAAATTATGAACAGAGCGAGTGGGGTGATGTGGAACTAGTCACAGGCCGACACCTAGTGGTCGGATTTCGGCTTGGACTTCGGTCCAGTACCAGAGTTGGCATAGGCAACAATAAGGCACCGGAAGCGTGTTTCATCCCGACGAGACAAAAATGCCAACCCCCTGTACTTTGCGGGTAAACTCGTCTATTAGAAATCCAAAGAACGCATGTGAGACACTGAGCACGCAAGAGAGAACAGACGGAGAAAGAGAGATAGGCAAATATACCATGGGCTTTCAGTAAACTTGGTTCTTGATCATACTTCAAAACATTACAAAATGTTTGTTCCGTTGCACCAACAGCGCTGTTTCTCGGTTTCTCGGTGACATCACTGCTTGGTGGTATTATGGTGGTATCACCGCGGTCAAACGGGCCAAGAGCGATATTTGCATAACATTGTCAGTCTAAAAGTGTTCCGTTGTTGATGTACCCATGGTGCTATGCCATCAATCACCAGCAGGTGGCAGCCCAACTAGGTCCATTGTAACTGCCCTTATATAATGGACGTGACACTTAACCGCACATATACCTATACTTCACCGTGCATGATACCAAGATGTTTGCTTAATGCTGATTAAAAAAGGGTTAGACTGAGAAACAGTTTCTTCCCGTACGCGGTGATGCTACTGAATGCAGGGGGTAGCCCTGCTTGATATGTCGACGTGTCACATGTGTGCAACTTATGTGCTTTCCTTTCTTGACCTCGTTCATTACCCGTTGAAGTTCCATGTACTGCTGTCATGTGTATGCAATATGGCAAATTAAAATGAATCATGGGGGTTAGGGAAAAAAGGGGATGGGAGAGGGTGGGGAAAGCAGACCTGCAGGAAATGTCAATGAGGGGAAGCAAACTCCATTAATTGTGATTACCAAAAAAAACACTACTATAAATGTCTTGCCTTCATTTTTGGGATGCTGCTACAGCTACCGCTTCTGTTAACAACTGAATTGTATAACTGTATTCAGTTCATTCTTTATTTTTTTAAGGCATATTAAAAGGAAAATCACATTATTCAAACATCCAAAAAAGTTTAAAAGATTCTGTATCTTCTTGTGTATGCATAGATGCATGCTACCTCAGCAAAAGACATGTTAAATCAAATAATGTCACTTGTGGAAGAATACTCAACTATTAACATGTATCTAATTGACGTGACGTGGTACTTAATCGCGCATATACGTATAATTCACTGTACGCGATACCACCAAGATGTCTGCCGCCACGTCACGTGCAACAGCCCTATTGGCCGTTTGAAGAACAAGGCTTTCCCCCCAGTTCGTTTTTTGGGTGCAAGCGCCGTTTTTACTTTATTTTTCATACTTTCTATGATTTGTGAGTGTGCGTGTTTACTGTGTAGTAATTTAACAACGTGCTATGCTTGGCAGCTCTCCACGGGATAAACTGTGAGTGAGTTTGTGTGTGTGTGCTGAGATCCATCTCTGTTTCGAAAAAGTCTAGCTGACCCGAGCAGCAGTCTTGCTGTAATGGGGGACAAAAACAAACAAATTCCGTGTTTGCACTTTATTTGAAGCAAATCGACAATGCTTGTAGTTTCTCTAACCGCACACTCACGAAAATAGTGCCGAGGCAGACAAGGAAAATAA
>OMKY01086432.1:0-13003 GCA_900302395.1 Bregmaceros cantori | reverse complement strand
AGTATAATTAGTATAATTATATAATATTATGTATTAGTATAATTAGTATAATTATGTATTAGTATAATTAGTATAATGATATATTATTAGGTAAAAATGCCTGCTGTCTTCTCTAAGTCCAGCCCTGGACAAACAAAGTACAAAATGGACACCTTACCTTTTCGAAGACTTGGGAATCTTCCAGAATAATCCTTTGTGGAGAAGTAATCCTTTCAAGACTTGAGAAAGTTCCAGACTAATTCTTTGTTTGGTCCGGATTCGTCGACGGATACTTTGCGGCCCAGTTTGGGCGGCGAATTTTACTCGAAAAACAGGAATAACGCATTAAAGGTATTTTTTAAAAAACTATTTACCGTGTTGTGTAGCCGGTAAGTAGCATCGTCCACGAATTCAAGTGTATTATAGTCAATGCATGATAGGAATCATGTACGCGTGCGAGTGTGTGTTGAATTAAAGTGAGAGAGGTAACGGACTCTGGGAGAAGTTGGCCACAAAGCGCAGCTACTTTCCATTCCATGTTCACTCCGCCCTACCATGCATTCTAAGTACTAAATGGAATCAGACATGCAAAATGTTGACATGGCTGCGTGGTGTAGCGGTTAAGACAGCCCCATGCGGTGTTCGCAGTGAAATGCATTTTGTAACAATGCACCTGACACACACCAACACACACAGACACACAGACACACCCACACACACACGCCCGAGGCGTTGCGGGCTCGCTCCCACACCAACTCCGCCCCCGTCTTGCGTCGCCCATACCAACTCCGCCCACGTCCGCACTGATTGGTTCGCATTTATGTTGGCGATGGGTATTTGAGGTTTCCCAGACCCAATTCAGCGTCTAGCGATGTGCAATTCGTGGACGATGCATTGGGTCTGGCTTGCCAGGCTACCAGAGGGTTTGTAACGCCTAGGTCAGTTTTTTGGCCCGATACTGATAACCGATTCTTGCTCGGTGTACTGATAACCATTATGTAACCGATATAGTGAATTTTAGAGCTGTAAAAGAAAGCAAAACATGAAACAAAAAAATGTTGTCAGTCAATTGTCAATCAGCTTGTTAACTGGATTGGGAAGAAGTTACACTTTTTTAGTGTTATTTTCATGGCATCATCATTTAGAACAGGGTGAGTCTTTTTCAGGTGATGCCACATAATCTAGGGTTATCATACACTGGGCTCATGGAAAGTATATGGATATTTTTTAAATTAATTGTACCGCCTCATTATCAATACACGGTTCTATAATCAATACAGAATATCAAACATACATAATTTAAACCACACTGACACTGTTCAAACATTGGCATAACAAATAAACACCCAGCAATTTTATTGTTTGAAAACATCAGACAGTACTATCGAAGAAAGTCGGGGGGCAATTTGATGGCGATTTGGTTAAAGACACTGAACCTAAGGACGGCCTCATTCATTGTAATGGCTGTGTGGGAGTTCTACTGTGTGTGGCAGTTCTACTGTGTGTTCTGTGTGAGTTCTAGTCCCCGGCTTTTCTGCGATGTCTACCCTCCAATCGCTTCAAAATGGTGCCTACATTGGGAGATATAACTTAATATTCATTCACTCTTTTTTGTTATTTTTTTCCGGCGTCAGCGCCGTTTTTCCATCTTTATTAGATAGGATTAGTCGGAAACTGGGTTGAAGAGATCGGGGGTAGACATTGCAGAGTAGTCGACGAGTGAAGTAGTAGAACTCGCGACACTGTGGACGCTGCAGTAGACACAGCGCCACTAACATGAATGGGGTCGCGTTAGGTGAGGTGTCCATAACCACTCGGCCAACGCAGACCCCTCATTCACACATTTTTTAACGACAAGTAAGTATATGGTAATTATGGTGCTGATATACAATCTGTACTAACAAACTGGAAACTGTACAGGATTACTAGAATCTGTTAAAAATCTGGTCAACATTAGTTAACATTTACAAAAAAAATTTCACCGTCGGCACATTGAAATGTTTCTGAAACTGTATTGTCTATGTATAAAAATAGTCTTCTTCACCACTATACAAATCTTAGGGCAAAAAAACAGAGGAAGAGGAGGAACTTTGGAGTTTTTGGAAATTAAGTACCTTTACTTTGAAAAAACTATGATTGGGGCCCGATAACCAATCAAAGGATCGGATCGGGCCACCCCTGGGGATTACATTTTAAAAACTAAACTTTCCAATCCACATTGTGTGCGTGTATTCTTGAACGAACAAAGGCGAAGCCCTCGTCCATAAAACTGCAACTTGTACGCAGCTGCAAAAGCGCACACTGCAGCCAGTGTTACTGAAAAACAAATCCCTCAACAAATTCATTTTATTACTCAAGGGATGAATTACTCGTCTTTTTACGGCCATGAGAGGGAGGCTGAACACCCCCAAAAAACTAGCTACGAAGTCAGCGGGATAGAACACGTGCGTGCGAGACAGCTCTTGCTCGCCTGCACACTTGCCATTCCCTGGCTGCCCACTAGGGGCTCGTAAACCAGACTGGGCTGAGTGCTATAAAGAGAGGTGTCTGGGCTGCTGTAGGGAGTTGTGTAGTAGTCTGTACGTTATACTACTCACTAGGGAGGTGCGGTGGAGACAGACAGCTGTGATCGTAGCCTATGTCACTGATTCTCAGCAACCCGTGGCCATCGAGCAACGGAGGTGAGGGTGTCCCAATATGATCCCGTGATCGTTGATAGTTATTCCAGAGTATCGGGATCCTGAATTTTTGCCAATCAGTATCGGTTGATTGGGTTCAGACGAGTGCTTCGCTTTGTGTCAGTTTCACTTCCCCCTCTTCACCTGTTTTTGGCAATAAGACTCGGATGACTACTAGATTTATCGCGATAACTCGATTACAAAAATACTCAATTATAAGTGTCCCACTTCAATTAATTGTTGCAACTCCTATCGGATACTACTACTAGAGCTGCTAACAACTGAATTTCATCACTATATTCATTTCAATAAGAAGTTACTCTTCACAAGCAATATTCTTATACTATTGTCATCCTATTGATGTTTTTTTTATTGTATTTCTTTTGAGGAAATGAATAACCTGCACATTTTTAAATGTGCAAAATGTTGATTGTCTAAATTGAACAAATTTACTAGGCTAAAATGATTAACTATTCTGTTAAAGGTGACTTGTATATGTATAATTGCATGTTATCCTTTTTAAAAACAACAGCTTGCTGCAGTGTGTCTATATAGGGCTGTGGGTCATTTTGCACTAACCCAGTTCACTCCATGTTAGCCGCCAAGCCTCCTGCAGCAGAGTTCTCACTATACCTAGCTACAGCTCACACCGTTGTCATCTCCCGGCACGTCATTTTGGTAAACCTGAATTGGAGCCGAGAGATGTTGATGACTAATGATCAATCAATCATCTATTGCTAATATTTAAATCAAGACAAGTTCGGCAGGTTATTCCGGTTAAATTTGTACTCTGAACGTCACGTCCGGTGCCATTCAGTTTGCTGTGCTTTTGCCTATTTTTCAACATGTCTATTGGATGGGAGCACACACCTACAGGGTTATTTAAAAAGGATGGTGGTAACTTGCGGTGTGCCATTCCACACCCACATTCTCTCGTGCGGATCTGTGACCCACAAATGCATGATTTAATAATCAGTGCAACCCGTTCCATTTTCTAATTTTTTTTTGAATTACTAGTAGAAACAGCCACCCTATTGGTCCAGAAGAACATGTGATCACTCAGTGAGTAACTTCAAGTAGGATTTTGACTGTATTTAATCGATATTTATACAAAATGGTGAACGAAGCCAGGGGGGTTATGTGTAACTGGTCACAGACCGACATCTAGTGGTCGGATTTTGAACTGGTGTGCTTGAATGCTTTGTGTCCTCGTACTGTCGCCCACCACCAGACTTTATATACATACATATAGGCACCGTAAGTGACCAACAGAAGCGTGCGACAAAATGACTCCCCCCAGTGTTTCACATGTAAACTCGTCTATAGGGGTTATTGGCATGAGCTGTGATGATGTGTGGGGAAGATTTCAGAAAGGACACAGGGCTAAAGAGGGAGAGAGAGAAGACACGTATAAATTGTGGCTGCTGTGTCTGCAGCAACAACATGGCAACACAACTCAAAAAGGGCCCGTATTATGGACCCCCACACAGCTGTAAACATCTCCCGCTAAACAGGCGATGCTCTGTGGCATGCAATGATTAGCGACTGATAGAGCGCCGTGACATGGCGGTGGGGGGAGACTCGTGATAGTGTGGCCACTTTGGCTGCAGCCCAGTGAGAGTTGTGGAGGGTGGGGGGGTTAGAAGGATGAGATGGGGAGTGCTGGGCGAACGCTGAAATTTTGGCAGGCACAACAAAAGCTGACTCAGTTGAGTTGTAAGGCGCGACAATGTCAGCGTTCTCCGGGCTAACGATATAAATACATGACACAAGGACACAAGAGCTACAATTCTACCCATCTATTTATACTCCTGCCTTCACCATCTGAGATCTCTGTCCTTTTCTTCAACCCCACATAGTTTCACTCGATCGTCGTTTTTTTATCAAAATGTTTCAAACAGCAGTTGCGTGGTGATGGCCTTGGAATGGCTCGGAGTCGGGTACCCACAGGCACGTAGATGCTGAAAAGGATGGGTTTTAAACATTCAAAATTTGTATATTTGTATATTTATATAGGTGGGTAAGCGGTGGGTAAGTAAATGTATGGGTGCGTAGACGGGTATCACATGAATTAAAAGAGTATGCTCAGAAGAGTATGCAGTTGTTATAATTTTCCCCCCTTCGTAGATGCTTTGGTCCGCGTATGGGCATATCGAGGGTGCGCTGTTCACCGAGCACAAGCCCCGCATTGGAGCACCGAGTGGCTCGGTTGCTAGCACTCGGTGTTCCAACTCCTCTGGGAAGTTGGAACACCTGCCCACTAACCCAGGTTAGTGGGCAGGTTCGGGGCTGTGCTCTGCAGTTATAGGTGGTTGGTAAGTCTCAAAAACGGACCCGTGCAGGACACAAAAGCACCTGCACCTAGTTTTTTTTTTTTTTTTTTTTAGAAATTATGGCTAAAGGACAGCTAAGCCCTCCAGTACCGTGTCAACAAAACACTGTCAGGAGTGATTCATAGGATGTCAAAGTTTGGGGTGGTTTGACTTCATCTCGAAAATTATTAGTTTTCTTTTTCAGTTTGTTTTTGTTTTAAGTTGTTGTCAAATTTTCACATATTAATAACATTTTATTTTCAGCATGGTCACAGCTTCTGGACTGCACAGACATTTCATTTTTAATACAAAATCATTGTATAACACATTTCACTAGATGTGTTATACGGTTTTAAGAAGTCAATATTCCAGAAGATTTAAGAAATTGATCCTCCTTAGCAATGATTACGCCAAGCAAAACCGTCAAGAAATGTATGAATATCAATAAATCTCCCTCTGACAGAGGTGTTTTACTGAGATTTAATTGTGCATGTCTGGATATTCAACATCATAATTCATCATGGACCTTTTGGAGCCACATCTCCTTGGGTATTTTTAAACTCCAGATGGTCTGAATGCCATGTAAGTGGTGAGAGTGAGGAGGAGTCTGATAAAAACCCAGAGCACATGGAGGAAATCCATGTGGATATGGGGAGAACACACAAACTCCACACAGATAGGACCAGATATGGGCAGAGTAGCCATAAAAATTACTTGAGTAAAAGTATTGTTTTCTCAGCAAAATATTACTAAAGTAAAAGTAAAAAGTAGCCAAATAGTTACTCAAGTAAAAGAGAGAGAAAGAGAGAAACCGTGAGACGGCGAGAGAGAGAGCGAGAGTGGAAGTGCCCAAGAGAGCGAGAGGAAGAGAGCGCCCGAGAGGGAGAGAGGGCGAGAGAGAGACCAAGTGAGAGAGAGACCAAGAGAGAGAGAGCCCAAGAGAAAGACCGAAAGAGAGATATGACGCCAACATATGTGCCAATAGTTCCCAATGGGTGTCGCTAAAGACCAAGTTAATGTAACCAGTAGCGAATTGCTCACATCTCAGTAAAAGTTTTTTTTTCACCTCAAATTTACTGGAGTAAAAGTAGAAAGTAAATTGTGAAAAATGTACTCCAACAGTAAAAAAGTACACACAAAAATTGTAACAGTGTAAATGTAATGCGTTACTGCCCATCTCTGGATAGGACACATCTGCATGTCTTCAGTCAAGGGGCGACAGTGAGGAATCTGAAGACAAATAAAACCAAGTGACGGTCCAACCTTCATTCCAAGCGTGGAACGCACTGCGCTGTCAGCGCGCCTGTGATGGCTCTAACCCTCAACAGCTGCACGCCACAACACCCCCGTAGATTGTCTGTAAAGCTCCCGACAGCGTTGAAGCCAAAAAGGTAACGTGTGATATATCTGTTTCCAATTGTCCAATAACCCCCACAGGTCTTACACTGGCCATCGAACCTGGATCCCCCTTGTTTACACAGTAAATTCCATCCATTAACCTTGGTTGGTAAATTAGGGCCGGTGCGTCAGTTTGTCACCTCCGGTTGAAATACATAACACACAGCTTTTTTTCTGCAAGCGAAAAGGTTAGGTCATATTATTTTGTAAATTTAAGATTCATTCTGTAATACATGTTGTCTGCATGATTGTTTGATCGTGTTCTTTTTCTTACTGAATCAATAACGTGCTATCAATCGATCATTAGATCCGTCGATCGGTTGATGGATCAGGATCAGGTGAACACTCCACTTTACGTCAGTTTCACTTTTCACTTCAGCAAAGCCTTTTGCAAGATTTTATTTTACACTAGTCAATAAGACTATTTCAGACATACAGACAATATAGTTTCAAAAACATTCTAATGTCAAGAAAAGAAAAACTTTAACTTTTAGTGCCGCAGGTTCAAATCCCCTGGCCGGATTTTCTGCAATATCTCCCCCCGACTCTTCATCCCAGTTTCCAATTGAATGCTGTCACCGTCACTGTCTCAATAAAGAATGATAAATGGCGCTTGCGCCAAAAAAAAAGAAATGTTAACATAAGTGTTGATCTGATTTTTTTTAAATGTTTTTTCCAACCCCATTCATTCGATATTTAAAATCAAAGACGTAAAGGGTTGATCGAGACATCTCTAATATAAACATCGAGCCAAAATGTAAATCCTGACTGTGGCTGGTTGTCTTGGCAACAACAGCACAGGTGTTATTTCTCGTAGCAGGAGGATGGCAGGGATGGATGCACAAGGAAGTGATGATGTGAGTTTTTTTCATGCTAAATGATCAGAAAGAGGTTTTGATTGGGGAGTGAATGTGTTTGGGGAGGGGAAGGGTGAGTGGAGTGGTGCCGTGGGGCATTTGTCTCAAGCGAATGATGTGAAATGGACCTATTGCGGCTACACATCTAAATAGGTCCAAATCTGTTTCCCACTGTCAGAGTGAAAACTAATGAACAGCTGATAAAGCTTATAAAAAAACTATGATCTGCATTTGATTCAATCCCAAGTGATGGAGAACTGAACAAACAAGGTCAGAAATGCCACCAACTTTAGGCCAGAGGAAGGAGCCAAACCCCACAGGCGAGAATTAGAGATATCTTGCAGTAAGGGTGAGATACTGTTCAAAACGTTCAATATGTTGCCATGTAGCCATTTAATAGACCTAGTATCACTAAATATATCATTTCAATTGTGACATAAAGAAAATGTGTATATGTACTGTGTATATATGTATATACACAGTGATTGGACTGACAGTAATAGGCTGCACCATAGGCAATGGACTGCTTAAATACTCGTCGGCGCCGGACACCCATGATGTTTTGCATTGTATCTTTAACTTTATTGGCAGCAACCCCCGGTTCAATTCACAACCGCCATATTCTCCCTTTTTTTGCCACAGCCACCTTCCACTACAAGGTCATACCGTCCTCAACCAGCCGGGTGGTGCTATCTAGCCACTCTGGGTTATTCACGTGCGTGATCCCAGTCACTGGTACCAATGCAACGGAGGTGAAATGGAACGTTACACAATGATTGGACTGACAGTATAGTCTGTCCAGCAACCGACTGCTTAAATACCAGTCCGTGCCGGACACTCAGGTATACACACACACACACACACAATATATATATATATATACTCACATTCACACACACACTATAGGCATGTGTGCGGCACCAACTAAGAATCTCTTCTGATTATGACCCATAAGATCAGAATACAATCGCCAATAATTAATTAACCATCTCTATTTTAAATCAATGTATTTTCCTTCTCTGCAAACCATCATCAGCATCTTCGTTATCCACTCGTGGTCCTCAAATCTCTGCTTTAGAAAGAAGCATAGAGGCCTTTGCGTTAGATGAGCCATGCTGTCAACAGCACAGCCGGCATTTGATCTGACATCAAGCGACTGCTACAAACTAGACCCACTCAGCGTCTCACAGCTGCGGGGTGGCGGGCAACGGTGGCCCGCATTATATGCACAACATCTGGCCTGTGTCTGGGCTGGTGTGAACGGCTCACACCCTGCGCTCAGGCAGCCGGGTAGACGGTCCAGCGCCTACAACTTGCAGTAAAAGTGTTTCACTCACGAGGCAAATGGCCACAGCTAAATTACTCTAAGCAAACACATGCTTTCATTGAGTCTTGTGCATTTTAGCATCGAACAATGTATGCTGAAGTGTAATACATGAATGGATGTTGCTTTGTAGATGAGTGCGGATGGTCTACTAAACAAATTACTTCTTGTGCTGCCTTTGACCGAATGGATGTCAATTCTTCAAATATTTCTTTCTGATATTGTTGTTGTTGTTGTTTTTTTACTATATTATATATTATTACTCCTCTTGTTGTATGAGCTGCCGATTGGACGTAATTTCCATTCGGGATTAATAGTATTCTGATTCCATTCTGATCCTGATATCGGCACACAAGGTAATATGCAATAAATAATCTAATGTGTGTGTGTGTGTGTGTGTGCGTGTGTGCGCCTTCTAGTACGAACTGCAAATTTCGTGCCAGCCTCGTACACCTATAGAGGCACGTGCGTTTACCCACCTAGCACAACTAGGTACCCGTATTGTGTGTCCAATCGTGAGTGAACCGCCTCATTCAATTACTTTACACTTCATAATAACTGTCGAATAGAATGGGAGTTGAAATACAACGAATCAGATACAACTTTGCAAATAGAGTTCTAACACAACGCATATTCTTAAACCAATACGGGCACACACGATAACGACTCGATGATATGGCTGGAGTGTATAGAGAAGGTTGGAAGAATCCAGAAACACCGCTGTAACGCACGACTCGCTTACCTGCAAACTGAGTGCAATCTGACGGATGTACATCATGTTGAGATCCTCCATTATCCATAGTTTTTCCTCCATGTTGGCAAACATATCAGTAGGCTTCCTTCGCTGGGATATCCGAGAGTTGCGCATTGGTGACGCGGGGGTTACGCAGCCGCGCGCCCCGGCGGCACTGCTCCTCCACAGCCAAAACTTCCTTGGCGGAGTATGAACGGATGGAAAGCGCAGTTCACCCGAGGACCGGTGCGATCCACGAGCTGGGCCCGCGAATCATTTGAAACATGTAATCCCACGTGTGTCGGCTCCGAGTCCAGTTTTAAGATAAAAAGCGTCGCACAGCGCAGAAAACAGAACTAAAATCCGAACGTTCCACATCACTCTTTCTTTAAACAAAGCTCCTCTCTAACACCCACAGGGAGCTGTTAAACCTCCGCAGCCCTCGGGCCAAATAGCAGGGGCGAATGAATGATCCCCTTCAATTAAAATGCACGTATTTTCCTTGTGGCGCTCCCAGCGACTGTGGACGCGCTCCGTGGGTGACGGACAGACCTCTCCCCAGTCTCCGCTGCTAAAGGGCATCGCCTCCTCCGCGGGGAAGTGTTCCGCTACAAGCGCGCCACTGTGTTGCTCTGTGTGAGTGCGCTGCGGTGGCTGAGCTCACCCTCACCCACACCCCCACCGGAGGAGGAGGGGGTAAGGCAGCCCAGACAGAGAGACAAGAGGCGGTGCAAGTGCAAAGGAAGTGCACATTGCGCGCATGTAGATCGAACACATTATTGGTGATATACAGTGGTGGAAAGTGACGAATTACATTAACTCACATTACTGTAATTAATTACTTTTTATGAATAATTTGTAATTTCCTGAGTAGTTTTTGAAATGTGTCATTTTTACTTTTACTCAAGTACATTTTTACCATAATACTTTTAACTCATTGCATTGAGTCCCCTCACGTTACTGATTACAAAACATTGGTGGATGGAGAAAAAATTTAATCCAGGCCGAAAGTTAAACTCTTGGTTCTGGCTCGCCAGGCTGCACAACGCATCGTCCAATTGAATATTATATATGAATATAATATAAAAATAAAAAAAACGTGTGCTGAATTTGATTCATGACTCATGCTTTTTACTCATTGCATTTTAAATGAAGTTTACATTTTGTACTTTTACTTGAGTGCATTTTGAGATGGGTAATTTTACTTTTACTCTGAGTACAATTTACTCAATTACAATTTTTCAGTACTCTTTCCACCTCTGGGGATTTTTATTAATTGTTATTGAATGTACTTCATTGCAAAGAAGAAGAGACTCACTGGGAGCACTAGTATTTTTCCTCTGGACCAGCTCAGCATTGGCCAGACCAATCCACCACCAAACACCAGCCACCCATCCATACCGAAACCCTAACCCTAACACATACTATACAAAACATAAACACATATAAACACCATGAACACACACTTAAACACACACCTCAAAAACAGAAACAAAAGAACACAGAAACGACAATACTCCACACTTCATTACCACTAGTGGTCAGTAGATATCTGTTATGTTATATTATATCTATCCTAATCTATTGAAATATCATTGATTATTTAAATGCAGTTTTGCATCTATTTTCAAACAGCCAAAGTGTGTCCAAATGTTTCACCACAACACAAACAGACACCCAAAAATGTATCATACAAGGTGTTCATTGGAGTTCTACCCAACAAATAGCAAAATTTAGTAACAATTTAAAATTCAATTAACCTAAGTTATCCTGCAGTTAGAAAAAGACTCAAGCGATCCTTGTTTTGTTATTCCAAAGATAAATGAGAAAATTGTAGCTATTAACTAACGCACCAGTGCTTAGAGAACACGTTTAGAGGGCACTCCAGAGCTATTTGTCGTGTGCATGGGAGAGCTTCACAGACGTTTTCTTTTTTTTTTGAGTCACTTCTAGTTACTCGCTCTGAAAGATAAAGAAACCAGTGTGAGCTGGGGAGGGGGCCAGCGGACAAATGCCCAAAAATACAGATTACCAGTGCGAGCCTGGTCTGTATGGTTATGGGCAAAAATGCACAGTACAAGTAACTGATGTCAAAGTACAAGTAAATGTAGTCCCATTTTTAAATATGTTATCTATACAGGTGCATTTGCCTGGAGTAGCAGATTACACACACGGTTATAATAATTTATTGAAGGAAAATAATTGAAGGCATTTGTTGTGACTTGTAAATCTAGCACAACCCCTTATACAGGGGACTTATAGATGACTCACAGCCACATTTCTAGAGCACTACTTTGCACCAAGCCCCTGAATTGAAGAGAATAAAAATTGTGGAATTCATGAATTCAAAGCTAGATTGATTTCAAGTTGCTTAAACGTAATCTAAAAGTAATGGAATGTAATCAATTACATTACCAATTATGATTTTAATTAGTAACTTGTAACTTTAAGGGAGTACTTTCCCAAACATTCCAATTAGTTATATGAATTGTAGCTAACAATTCATAAAACTCATTGGACTGGTTGGGGAAGTTACTGGAATCAATTAGCTACAAATTGTAGGACTAATAAATCGATCATCAATTTTTCCTTTTAAAAATACCCCAAATATACACAGCAAGCAAAAAAATTACAATATACTAATGTTGTTACTCTGATGCAAAGACTTATTTTCAGAATGTATTATTTAATACGAATTTTGTGTGGACTACTGGGGTGAAGTGAAAACTGCCGACCATAACAATGGCTAATGTCGATGATGATTATCAAGTTGGCGACTAATATTATAATCGATTAGTCAACGATTCACCGACTAATCGCTGCACAGTTTTTCAGGAAACAGTAACAATAACCACCGAGTATTAATTCCACCTAATGGTACGCAAAGCCCTTTACAGTGACCCCTCAATCACACATTCACACACCACTGGTGGTAGCTGCCATGAGAGGAGCTCACCATTGAACAATTTAGGAATCTGCGTCTTGCCCAAAGAAACACTGTAACGCTAGGTTTCCACTACAGAGTGTAATTTTTCGTACAGTACTGTATGGATATTTTCCGCCTGCGGCGCTCTGAACAAACAACGCACTTTGCCAGAATCTGGAGTTGGCCCCCAAGTGCTGCCCACATGGCTGACGACCATGAAGGGGCACTGAATGGAGCTGCACACACAACACACAACAAACGCGCGTGCATGAGGCCGCTTCTGTAAACATTTGAATATATATATTATTTCGCCTTTGATGCGCTGGGGCGCACAGTCCACCCATTGCTCAGCGCTGCTGTCAATCACTGAGCTCACGGACCCGCCGTACGGCGCGTGCGGAAAAAATGTAAGATAAATGATTTTCTGGTCCGTATGGTAGTGGACGGTACGATTTCTGTACGGAGTTCAATGTAGTGGAGCATACCACGACGGTTACAACACGTTTGTTTAGCTCACGGAGCTGCGGAGGACGTGCGGAAGAAAAAAAAACTCTGTAGTGGAAACATAGCGTAATAGCCGCGATTCGAACGACCAAGTCTTCAACCGTTTCAAGACTTCATTGGAGCGGCCAATCTACCAACTACAAACTACGCAGGGACTTATGACCCGACAGGCTCGAGGCGGCGATCGACCAGACTCTGCACCCTGATCCCTCTCCTTTGCCAGCAAAAACAAGAACAAGCATAATCTCCCCCCAACACAACACCCCCCGCTTGGATGCCTCGACTGCTCCCC
>OMKY01086425.1:2027-16753 GCA_900302395.1 Bregmaceros cantori | reverse complement strand
GTCTTTGTTTTGTGTGTGTTATATATGTGCTACTGCTGTGTGTGATGTGTCACTAGTCACTACATACAGTACACATTTATGTGTGTGCGTTCTGGCACAGTTTTGTGTCTCATTTAGTTCTGTGTGTTTGTGTGTGTATGCGTGCTTGTGTGTGTGTGTATGTGTGTCGGCGCTTGTACAGTGTGTGTTGTGTGTCGGTCCTTGTACAGTGTGTGTTGGTGCTTGTACAGTGTGTGTTGTGTGCCGGTGCTTGTACAGTGTGTGTTGTGTGTCGGTGCTTGTACAGTGTGTGTTGTGTGTCGGCGCTTGTACAGTGTGTGTTGTGTGTCGGTGCTTGTACAGTGTGTGTTGTGTGTCGGTGCTTGTACAGTGTGTGTTGTGTGTCGGTGCTTGTACAGTGTGTGTTGTGTGTCGGTGCTTGTACAGTGTGTGTTGTGTGTCGGTGCTTGTACAGTGTGTGTTGCACCCAAATTTAATCACTTCTCCCGTTGGTCATTACCAACAACTCTACAAAATTTCATCCAGATCCCCGGACATATTTTTCAGTTTTCCTGGTGACAGAGAGGCAAACCAACGCAACCAAAAACATAACCTGCTTCCGCAGCGCATCCCTGGCACTCTGGATTAAACCTATAAAACAAATAACCCTGGATTAAACCTATAAACAAATAACTATGCATTAAACCTATAAAACAAATAACCCTGGATTAAACCTATAAAACATAACATACATATCTTCGCTTGTCTTTTCACCTAACAAGTCACTGCCAAAATAAAAATAAAAAAGGTTTTCGTACTGAATTTAAAAATAAAATTGTGAAAAAATAAGGCGTAAATAATGTGAATGAATAATAAAGGCGTGCGTGAACTATCAAAAGTGTGAAAAAAAACAAGGAAAAGAACGAGCCCAAACATGCCACATGAGAATTTCACTATGATTTTTCAAATAATGGATTTTGGGAGCGCATGGCGCTGGCAGACACAACGCACGGCGGTGGCAGACGCGTTAACACGAAAAACCTTGCGCGCCGGACACGGCACGCGCAAAAATCATTACATCCCCCCCTCTCTCTCTAATACAGCTTTAGGACAGTAAAAATGAGTGAAAAAATCCCATTCAATATACGCTGTGTATTCTGCAGTCCTCGATAGATTTTATACATTTGCAAACGGCCCTTTGAAGATCCACCAAATGGTCTGAACACAAACGTAAAACTAAAGAAGTCGTTCTCAACTTTCTGAAGGTCTTCATCCTAAAAATCTGTCTTTTCGCTTCTTTGGTAGCATTTTCTGTGGGGTGCCTGTGGAAGTAATTATTGAGGAACTTACTTTACTTGTAAAAAGTTACTTTTCCAACCCTGGTTGTGAGTGGAGGTGGGGGTGTCTAAATAGACCCTTTGGGAGGGTGTGAGGGTGGGGGGGCGTTGATGATGGCTGCAAAAGTGGTGTCTGTTTGACAGACAACGGCATGTGGTCGGCGACACCCGACCCTTTCTAAAGTGAGCTCAGAACGCCAGTCCGGGCGCCGCTCGCTCCGGGGGAGGTCGCGGTAAGTGGCAGCTTTTATTCATTTTATACCAATGTAGTTTCATTTTATACTAATGCACTCCAGCAGCACGATTCATTGATTTGGAATTGAAATCAGATTATTTTTGTTGCGTTTACAAGAAGAGAGATTTTGTTTGTTTTCGTCCATTATTAGAGTGGCACAACGAATAATGGATAATAATGAATAATTATGATTTTTCTATTTTTTCTGGCTCTGCAATATAAAATGAACAAATAGATTATAGCTTTCTTTTGTGTGGTACCAACAGCGGCATTTTTTTTTACTGGTTACTTATTAAACCTTGTACTCTGTAATCCAGATACCACACTGTAACAATGTAATGGATTATGTTGTTTGTTTCCAGTTTGTGGCTCTGATTCTTGCGCATATACAAGTTACAACCCCATTCAGAATCCTCCATGTAATCCTTGATTCTAGCCAAATGTAATGTAGATTATACTCATTAAAATGCACTACTGTTTGTCATGTTATTAACATCATCTGATTGCTAACAAGTCCCGGCTAAAATAGCAATGTAAAGATTCAACATCTTCTTAATTTTTCCCCCATCGTATACTTTTCATATCATCAATGGAAGCGTGCATACCTATCTAAATCAAATCAAATATGGCTTTATCGGCATGGTAATGAGCATCATACATTGCCAAAGCATACATATAACAAACATATAATACAGCAAACAGTCAATAGATTTACAAAACAATATGAAGGTTTTATACATAACAATGTACACAGAATAGTGTCTGTAATATACATATGTTCAGCATTTCTATCATTAGTACTGTAACAGTAATACTGTTACAGTATTACACTGCTCTGTGAGAAGTATGATTCTCTAATGTCTTTATATGTATCACAGTACAATATGAGGTGTGGCTCTGTCTCTACCTTTTCTTCGGAGAAACAAAGTCTGCATTTTCTGTCCTCTGTAGGGTGCTTTTATCGCTAGTCTGTGGTCACTTCATCTCTATCTAGTCACCGCCTTTCTCAGTTTGTGATCTTTGATTGTAGTCAGATATTCTGCTACTGTGTACTCTGTTTAGTTTCAAATAGTTTGCCTTGTGTTTTTGTTGTGTGCTGCCAGTAGGTGACATAGTTATCTCTCTGTTTGTCGATCATTTCTCTGGTACATCGTGTTTGGGGGACCTTTAGTGGTATGGCGGTCTTGGTCAGCCTGAGGACCAGCTGGCGGAGGGAACTCCTCTCTATATTTTTCTCTTTGTAGGGCTTGGTTGTGATACGAGGTGGGCTCACTTGTTTTGAGATGGTTCTAAAATGTGATGGCCCTTTTCTGGATGTCTATCAGGAATGGGAAGTTCCACTCTTCATGCGTTATTTGAAGTTTTTCTTTGGACTTTTAGAATAGATTTGTAGAATTCTGTGTGTAACATTTCCAATGTTGGGCTTGTCCCAATTTGTGAAATCTTGATTTGTCATTGGCCCCATATCTCACTGTCGTAAAGTGTTATTGATTGGATGAGTATTTTTAAAATATTTTGCCAGATTTTGATTGGTACGTTGATTTTGATTGGTAGGTTGGTTTTGATTGGTTAGATTGGTTTTGATTGGTAGGTTGGTTTTTATTGGTACGTTGATTTTGATTGGTAGGTTGGTTTTGATTGGTAGGTTGGTTTTGATTGGTACATTGATGTTGATTGGTAGTTTGGTTTTGATTGGTAGGTTGGTTTTGATTGGTACCTTGATTTTGATTGATTTGTGCCTTCTCCTGATTTATATATGTTTCTGTGTGCTCTATGGTAGTTTGGCCCAGTGTGAGTTGGGCTTTGTTGGGCTCACTCTGCGTTCTTTTTTGAAATGTCACGACCTTGGTCTTTTTCACGTTGACCTTCAGTGTCCAGGTCTGGCAGAACTAGTGGAGATGGTCTAGAAGCTGTTGTAGTTGGACACCAACACTCGGTCATCTGCATAAAGGAGAAATTTCATCTCTGTATCATTTAGAGTGAGGCCTGGTGCGCTTGACTCATCTCATGTTTTTTCTAATTGGTTGATATAAATGTGGAATAGTGTTGAGCTGAGACTATTTCCCGGCATTACTCCTCTGCCCTGTGAGAATAAGTTCTTTTTTCATCAGTTTTGACCGCAAATGTATTGTTGACATACATTGTCTTAATAACATCATATGTTGGTTTGGTTTACATATTGTTCCATCGGTGCGTGGAGTGTGAAAATGTGGTCTGTGGTTTACAAATCCAGTCTTTTTCTCAGGGTGTCATGGTCCGTCAAGAAATGCTGTCATCTATTGGTAGCAACATCTTTCCGATGTTGCTACCGACACAAATATCTCCGTGATTATTAGGATCCAATTTGTCTCTACCTTTAAAGATTGGTGCTGTTAATCCTTTGTTCCAAATATCAGGGAAGTGACCAACGCTCAATACCATATTGAAACATTTCAATAAGGCAGCATGGAGTTGGCTGTCTATAAATTTGACCATTTCATTTATTATGCCATAAATCCGAGGTATCTTTTATGCTCTAGGCCTTTAATTTTGTCTTGAATGTCTGATTCTGATATGGGGAGTGGATTTTGTTGGTATTTTATGATTGGGTCAAAGTTTTCTTATCTTTTGTAGATATATTTCATATATCTTTTTAGGGAAAACTTTTCAAAAAAACATTTTTTTGGGTCCATGTTGGCCGAGTGGTTATAGACACCGCACCTAACGCGACCCCATTCATGTTAGTGGCGCTGTGTCTACCGCAGCGTCCGCAGTGTCGCGAGTTCGGCTACACTCGTCGACTTGTCTGCAATGTCTACCCCCGATATCTTCAACCCAGTTTCCGACTAATCCAATCCAATAAAGATGACACCGGAAAAAATAACTTGAAAAAAAATTTTTTTTTTCAAAGTGGGTTCTTGTTGTTTCTTCTTTTCTAGTTTTTTCTAGTTTTATAGTTTGTGTGTTTCTCAGTATTGCTGTCTTGGTTTGTTGTTATCTATCTATCTATCTATCTATCTATCTATCTATCTGTCTGTCTGTCTGTTTGTCTATCTGTTTGTCTAGCTATCTGATACATGACAATGGTAGATCATCAAATGTATATCACAATGTCCCCAAGAATGAACTTTTAGGCAACTTTAATAATGAAACATTTGAAAAACCTTGTGAGCACATTAACATATATTATGTACAATTCTAGCGGTGAGAATTGATGCTAAACGTCTCTCACCTTCAAACAAAATGCTTTTCTTGTCAATCAATGTATCCAAAACAGGATGCATGACAACCAAAGCCAAACCCAACCAAATCCATATCTCCATTGACGGCAAACCGATACGATAAGTCACAGAATTTGTGTACCTCGGCCACAAATAATCAGCCTCAAATGACGGATCCACAGCCAGAAAACATAGAATACTTCTAGGCAGAGATGTGACCAAGTCCCTCTTTCAAGTCCTTCTTGGGCAAGTCAAGTCCCAAATCAACTCCACGTCAAGTCATCATTAACATGCTGTCATTTTAGCTCCAGAATCTGATTTTAATAAAGTCAAAAGCAAGCAATAGTTTATCATTTATAATAGCATCATTTGATCAGATTCTGGAGCTAAAATGACAACATGTTAATGATGACTTGACTTGGAGTTGACTTGGGACTGTACTTGACTTGCCCAAGAAGTACTTGAGACTTGAGACTTGAAAGAAGGACTTGGTCACATCTCTGCTTCTAGGCTGTGCAGCCTTTGGAAAAAACAACTACTCATGTCAAAACGAATTCTGCTCCACATCAAAGCCAAAATATACAATTTATACATTCTGCGATGGATGACAGGACACTTCCTTTTAGACCACATAGAAATAAAAAACTCTGCAGACTAACCTCACTCAAAGCAATAATGACAATAATCAAAAGCAGAACCCTTAAAAATCTATGGACACTTCAAGAGATCCCAAATAGGTCTGATAAAACTCTGCCTTGAGGGCGTAGCGGTCGGCAAAGGAAGCAGAGGAAGAACAAACTAATTGAAGACTGCTCAGCAAACAGCTGTCCTCTTCGTCATTGATGAGAATTTGTTGTATATTCCGAACAGTCCGAAGTCCGAAGTCCGAAGCGGGACATCTGGTCACGCATGGGCACAGTACGTCATTTATAGACACCGGCTAGATTGGAACATTAGCCATGGTTCAACGACGGGATGTTAATTGAATCTGCCGCTCGGAATAGTTTATGTAAATCAAGTGAGGCTGTGGACAATTTGCATGTAAATGTGTTGTGTGTTCAACAATTAGACGGCCAAAGATTCAGGCATGGTGTGACGATTTAGGAGGTAGTGCTCCTATGATATTCTGATTGTTGTCAGTGTGTTGTGTTTTCCATCAGAAATGAATAAAGCATATATCTAATTATTTATCTCTCTCTCCCTCTACCTCTCTCTCCCCAGGGCTGAGGCGCAGTGAGAGTCTTTCTGAGAAGCAGGTGAAGGAGGCCAAGTCCAAATGTAAACGCATCGCCCTCCTTCTAACTGCTGCCCCGGCCAACCCCAACAACAAGGTAGGACCACCAGGGCAGGAACTGCTGATCCCTGAGGCCTGAACTGCACAAAGGCAGATGTTTTTGAA
Organism: Bregmaceros cantori; assembly: GCA_900302395.1. Lineage (NCBI taxonomy): Eukaryota > Metazoa > Chordata > Actinopteri > Gadiformes > Bregmacerotidae > Bregmaceros > Bregmaceros cantori. Next base: position 10,603 of record OMKY01086425.1, on the reverse strand, counting down.
ACCACACATATTTCTTGATTGGGCCGCTCTACCACACTAATCTTCAAGCTTGGGACACTCAAACCGGATAAATCTGAAACCGCAAAAACAAGCGTAAAAATTAAACAATATCTGGTTAAGTGGAGTCGTGTGGTTAAACTTTTACGGACCGATGACGTCAAACCATTGTTTGCGCACTGATCAGAGCGAGAACCTCAACGAAAATGGCAGACTCCCAGTCTACGCTTTGCTGGGCTTTGGTTGTTTTGAAGCTCAAAACAACGTCAAGAAATAATTCAACTTTGTCGTCCGTCCATACAAAAGAGTTTTTATCATTAACTGCTCTTCACCACGTCTGCTCTGGTTCTCGCCAGTGAGCGTAGCTTCCGCAAACATCACATGACGCATTACGTTTCATCGGCCAATGATGTAGCTTGGTTTGTACTCGGTGATATCTGATCTGATTGATGTAGAAGTCTACGGGCAGTCGCGGATATTTTTGAGAACTGCACGTGTGGTCAGAGATATTTATTTCAGTCGGCACTGACTGCATATCCCCAGTTTCTTAGTGTCTAGTGATGGTAATGTTGATCATGTTCCTCCAAAGGGGCTGTTGATGTTCAAAAAGCACCGCCAGAGGGCCAAGAAATACACGTTGGTGAGCTACGGAACGGGGGAGAGCGAACCCGAGTCTGACGAAGACGAGGAGGAAGAGGGTGTGGAGTACACCGTGCTCACCGCCAGCGACCCGGACCACGTCGACGGCTACCTCGCCCACGGACAAGGTGTGCTGACCATCACCTTGGACAAGGGTCTCCTGGAGATCGAACGCAGCCTCCGTGACCCCCACTGTGACATGGAATGCTTGCCCGACACTAAAGGCAAGGGAGCGCTGATGTTTGCCCAGCGGCGGCTGCGCGTCGACGAGATCACGGCTGAACACGAGGAGATGCGGCGGCAAGGAATCCCAGTGGAGGCTAACAAAGCGTATGGTGTGGACGGAAACGCCCCCTACATGGACATGGCTCAGCAACACCAGCAGTACCAACACTACCAAGTAAATATTATTAGAAATGTTGTTTCAATGGCAAGAAAAAAGTTAGTCTTTCAATCAAACTGCTCGTGACAAAGACTTTGGATTAATTAATGTTTCTTGTCCAGTTCACCAATAACATGACCAATTGCAAAAAAACAAAACAAAAAACTTTTTAAAAACTAACATGAATAAATAACTTGCCAAACGCCATGTTTGCAGCCGTGCACAATGCAAACAATTGGATGATCTAAAAAAGTTTGTTCACTGAAAAAGATAATTTTTTGTTTATTAATAATTTCTACTTTTTCTTGAAAAAATGTTTTATGAAGCCCTAGTATTCAGTGTTACACTTGGTGCACGAAAATTCAATAAACCAATTCCTGTATAGATTGAAGTTGACACACAATTTATTTAGAGTATTTATGTCCAAAAGCTTCTGACAGAAGAAACTATAAGTATGCAGTCGTTGCCGGCGGCTACTGAGATATCCCCGAAATGTGATAGAAGCATCGATGAAACACAGATATATTGATAGCCGTGCTTAGGATTCAACAGTTTCTTCCAAGAAATCCAAATTGTGATGTCACAGGGCCGGTGTACAGGGTGTACGTGTGTAGGATTTTGTGCTGTTGTGTTATCTCACAAAGGAAAAAGTCAGCCATCTTGAAAGATTTCATGTTTTATACGAAATTCAACTGATATGCTTTGTCTTTAAACCAAACAACTACTGTGAAAACAAAATCTTGTATGCCAACACGCTATAAGAGATTCAAGATTCCAGATTCATTCTAGTTCTCCATATTGCATAAACATGACAGCAGTACACACACATGGAATTTTAGTTGGGCATGAAACAACTCTCTCAAGATCAACATAATGAACAACACAAAAAGAAAGAAAAGCAGCACATAAGTTATAAATTTGCCTCATTGGCATAGAATCAGCACATGTAACATGTCAACATCTCAAGCAGGGCTACCCCCTGCGTTCATTAGCATCACTGTGTGTGGGAAGAAACTGTTTCTCAGTCTAGAGGTCTTTGTATGTGGGGCTCTGTAGCGCCTTCGGGAGGGAAGGAGGAGGAAAAGGTGATGTGCTGGGTGGGAGGGATCCGCTACAATGTTATTGCTGTTCCTAATATATGTCAAGATTATTTTTAGTCTTTGAACAGGAACAGCACCTTCCAATTCTTAGACAAAAACAGCCTGCACCATGTCCCGCTGATGTCACAATTCCTACAGTCGGCACTGACTGCATACCTCTAGTTATATAATAATAGACATAATAGCTTATAATACAAGAGTTTGCAAATCTTTCTATTCTCAAAATGACAACATTAGATGAAGAACAGAAGATGACCTACTGCCATGACATGATAATATTAATGTATTACTCCACACTTCCATTATAGGAACAGCAGTACTATGAGCAGCAGCATCAGCAGCAACATCAGTACCAGCAACACTACCAGCAGCAGCAGAATGTCTACCAGCAACAACTACAGCAACAGCAGCAGCAGCAGCAGCTTCAGTTCGAACAACATTATCAACAACAACAGTACCAGATGCAGCCATATGCCTTGGCCAACGGGGGGCCGTATCCCAACCACGCAGAACCCGCAGCTCACTTCACTGGCCAGGAGCCAAATGACATTTATCACTCTGAATTGGAACGGACCAACGGTCACGGGGAGGAGATTGCGTCACGGGACGAGCGCATTTCCACACCTGCCATCAAGACTGGCGTCTTGCAAGACATGCGGCGGCGAAGCGGCAAGCCCATGTTCACCTTCAAGGAGACGCCGAGAATGACGCCAAACCCCGCACTGCTCAACCTCCTGAATAAGAGCGAGTCGGCTCCGGAGGAGGACTACTTGAGTTTGGGAGCTGAGGCCTGTAACTTCCTACAGCCGGCCAGAGTCAAACACAAGACTCCCCCACCGGTGGCTCCCAAGCCTGTTCTGAGTCCCAGCTCTCTACCGTGGGTCCAACCCATTGAAGTGGCCCATCAAGAGCAGCCTGGGCTGGACGCTGAAAATAGTGTGACAGCACCTGCTGTTGGGACTACCCCAGCTGATGACCCAGCTGTCCGGCCATCCCCTCCCCCGAGCACTCAGCAGGCCCCAGCCCCACCAGAGCAGACACACACATGGTGCCCACCGGAGCAGCACGAGCAGTCGTCCCAAGCAGCGCCTCCTACTCAACAAGCCACGGCCTGGGAAGAAGACCGGGGCAGGCCGGCGGACCCAGCACCGGCCACCGTGCAGCCACCAGCTCCTGGCTCCTGGCCTCCAAAACAGGAACAACCTGCTGAGCCTCAACCGCAGCCTTCCTGGATCTCTCAGCCCCCACCCTCCACTCCACAGCAGCAAGCTCCTGGTTCCTGGCCTCCAAAACAGGAGCCACCTGCCGAGCCACCTGTCAGTCACCCTCAACCGCAGCCTTCCTGGATGGCCTCCCAACCGGTTCAGCCTCCACCCTCTACTCCACAGCAACCAGCTCCTGGTTCCTGGCCTCCAAAACAGGAACAACCCGCCGAGCCTCAACCGCAGCCTTCCTGGATGGCGTCCCAACCGGCTCAGCCCTCCACTCCACAGCAGCCCGCTCCTCCAGCCCCCGGCTCCTGGGGCCAGACTCAAACAACAAACAATCCCCCACCTTGGGCTCAACCTCCAGAGCAGGCCCAACCACAACCTCCGTGGGCACAGCCTTCAGAGCCACAGCCTCAACCCTCACCTGTGCAACAGCCACCTGCCCAGCAGTCATGGAACAAGCCACCACAACCCACTCAGCCATGGCCACAACAGCCAATGACAAACTGGGCTCAACAGCCACAGCCAAAGTCCGGGCCACAACCCCCCTGGATGCAGCCGGCCCAGCCCGAGCCCGTCCAGCCACCGTGGGTCCAGCAAGCAAGTAATCCCCAGCAGATGTGGCAACATGGACAGATGCAGCCACCTTGGCTTCAGCAGGGTCAGATGAGTGGCTGGGCCCCACCGGGTCCTCACCCCCAATACCAGGGCCAGCCACATTGGGTCCAGCCTCAAGCCCAAAGTCAATCACAGCCGGCTCACAGTCCGTGGGCTCCGATGCCGCCATGCCAGCCTTCCATGCAGCCTTGGGGGCCGGAGCAGAGCCAAGCCCAGCAGCAACAGCTGTGGGCTCATCCAGCTCAGGAAAACGGCCCTCAACAGCAGCCTCAGGAGGAGCCACCAACACAAACCCAACCCGCTGCACCACCAGAGCCTCAACCGTCGCCGCAGCCGCCTCCGGCAAAACCCCAAGTACCCGCAGCAGCACCGTGGACACGGGAAGGACAGAAGTCAACTTATGGACATGTTACTGGTCCAATGGCACAGGCCAGAGTGGCACAAAATTCACCGCAACACACACCACCGTCCCCACAGTCCCACCGCCCGTCCAGCGACTCACCGGTATCTAACCCCATGGCCACCGTGTTGATTCCTACGGGCTCGTCGTACGAGATGCCGGCCGTTCGAGGGAAAGGTGCCGACCTATTTGCAAAGCGTCAGTCGCGCATGGAGAAGTTCATCGTCGACTCTGAAACCGTGCAGGCCAACAAGGAGAGTCGGGCCGCGTCGCCGTCTGCATCACTGCCAACAGAATGGAAGTATTCACCCAACGTAAGAGCTCCCCCACCGCTAGCATATAATCCAATACAGTCCCCGTCATATCCTCTCGCTGCAGTCAAACAGCCTCCTTCTAGCCCTTCGTCTAAGAAGAAAGACAAGAAGAAAGATAAGAACACACCAAAGGCGGCGCCCAAACCTCTGAATGTTATCGACGTCATGAAGCATCAACCGTATCAGCTCAAAACATCGCTCTTCATGTATGGCCCTGCACACGAGGCTGCTGAGAAAGCTGCCGCCGAGGCCGCCGAAAAAGCTGCAGCTGAGGCGGCGGAAAGAGCCGCAAACCCCGCTGCCTATCCCCCCGCCCCAAACCCCTCCATGCCGTACGAGCAGACGCCCTACGGACCGCAGCCCGGTCCGATGGGTGGCCCGTACCCTCCACAGGGATGGGGAATGCCCCCACATCAATACATGCAGGAAGGCCAGTACCAGCAAGCCCCGATGAATGTTTATTGCCCTCCCAACCCATACCAGCAGCATCCGTCCAGCCCCTACCAGCAGGCATATGCCCCGCAATACCCCCAGGCCCCGGCATACGGCTTCCAACCCCAGTCCCCGAATCAGCCATACCCTCCAGGGGCCTATCCCCCCATGGGTCATCCCCAATACCAGCCAGCTCCGTATCAGGCCACAGAGCCCCCAGTAGCACCTTCTAATTATGCAGCCACGGCCAGTGCCCAGTTAGTGCCGAGACAAGATTCAGCATCAGGTAGCACGGGGGCGGTCGGCACCGCACCAAAGCCGCGGTTCATGGCTAAGAAAAGTTCGGCACAGGTTTGGAAGCCAGGAAGTGTTGGCGGCGACGAAGATTGAGATGCAATAAGGCGGTTGTTCCTCTGTGGAATCACAGAAAACCTATTCATATAGTAGTGACGCCACTGTAATGTTATTCTTTTTAATCAGAAAAAAATCTGATTTGAGCGCAATAACAATTTATACATTTTGTTAAAAGTGTATTTTGTTCAAACTGTATTATACATTGAAAATGTATATATTTTAATGTATACAAAGATGTATTCAGTTGATGCACAATATTGATAAAGTTTAAAAGCTAGTGTGAGTAAGGAAGATGGGAAGGTGGTAAAACACATCGATAGGTGTTGAATGTAAGTGGAATGTTGGCGTCTGATTGACGACACTGAAAGAAGGTTATATATTATATTACATGATGAAAGGTTATTTAAATGTAAATTGAGGCGTACTGCTCGGACCCTGCAAACACTCGGCTTCCATTGCACCCTGGTGCATTTTCTTGGTATATTTCCTCTTAACCCTCATTTACAGGTCTGTAATTGCTACTTGGACAGTTCTAATTCCCTTTCCTTTTTATTATATTGAACTTGAAAAGTTTACCATTTACATGTAAAGATATTAACAGCAACACACTGGTAATGCAATGCTTGTGGCACTAGAAGAAGCACGAGTTATTACAATAACTCCACCACTAGTTAAAATATATTACAATATATATGAAAGAAAGAAAGAAAGCCTAGAATATATGCCTAGAATGCCTAGAAAATACATTTCTAGAAATTATTTGATTTAAACCTTTATTCAAAAAACCAAAACAAAAGTAGTTTCTGAAAAGAGTAATCTGATTCCTAAGCCTGAGTATGAGCTAATCGGGCGGTCGAGGTCAAAAGCAACTGTGTAGACGTCGTCGGGAAGCACCCGCACCGCACTCCCTCATTCACCCCCAAGTTGTTTGGTAGTATTTTTAACCATGAAGCCAGCTGTTGCGTCAGGTTTTAACGTCTAAATTTAACAGCCATGCCGTGAACTGTCTCGAGGGGCTCCTGAAGTCCCCACTCCAGGGCCCCATCGAGTTTCTTTCAGGGACTCGTCCAAAACCTTCACTTCGAGAACATTTTAAAACTTTTCAAACCTTTTGCTATCTTAAACCTTTAAGGGCCAACCGGAAATGTGCACAGAAACACATATTCAGTACAAATTATGTCTATTCGTTAGAGCTTCTAATGTACAGAAAAGGAGGTTTACATCATACAAATTGTGTTTAATTTTTATGATACATCCTGGCATTTAAGGCCACACCATCAGGACTTTTTTTGCATTCGCTAATCATCCATTGATGATTTTTTTCCACATGTCTGTGAGATTAAAATGTGAAAACAAATCACTTAAATTGAAGGATTTTGATTGAAACATAGCTGGAGATTTCAAAGCCATGCTTTATTTAATAATCTGAGTATGTTGTATACTTTCAAACATTCATACAACAAAAAAACATACATATTGCCAAAGCCATAAAAATGACATCATCAAAAGTTACAAATACAAGATAATCTTTTCATTGTAAGCGGTTTGGTGGACCTTCAAATGTTCTGTGCAAGATCAACTGTAGGCACAACAGATTATAATATAATGATAATAATATAATAATAATATAATATCAACAAGTAATTATGTACTTTATGGGAAAAATTCCATTAACATCTTTGAAAAAAAACAAGCAGAATTTCTTTTTCTTTTTTACAAAAAAGAAATAATAAATTTCTACCTGTGCTTTTTTCCCTGCTGCTGTGTCACATTTCATCTCTTGTGTTTGTGTTTTATTCACCACATTAAAATATTATTTGTCCTGCAGGTCCCTCTCTCGCACTCTTTCCACCTGCATGCACATCATTCACCACTCCTTCTGAAAAACACATGCTTTCCTCAGGGGCCTATAGATGGGTCTAGTGTCTGTATAGCTGCCTATGTAAAGTCATCGTAGTGGATTCACCCACCGCCGGCAGAGAAGTACTTTTTTCTGGGATTACTTTTTACTTGTACTGAGTAAATTCTTAACAAAAATATCTGTACTTCTACTCCTTACTTTTTCCAAAACAGGCTTGTTACCTTGTCTCTCTTTTTTGCGTATTGACAGGGTAAAAAAAGATGTATAATATGAGTCAGTAGGATGCACCGAGTATAGTCCCAATTATTACGTTAATAAGTGGTTTTCATTTAGTCCCGAGATATAAGCTAAATTAGTCTAGGTTGTTAGTAATTTATTCAAACAATAACATGGACAAACTAACTTTGAAAAGAACATAAAATTGTACTTTTAGTACTTTGTACTTTATACATTTGAGTACATTTTAGAGCCTGTACTTTTTACTTTCAAAAATACTTTTTGAGTATATTTCTCAGCCTGTACTCTTTACTTTACTCAAGTAGATATTTGAATCAGTACTTTGTAGTCTTACTCGAGTTGTTTTTTTAATAATGTATTTTACGCTTACTCAAGTAGGAAATCTGGGTACTTTTGCCATCTCTGCCCACCGGTGGGTGAATTTGTCACACAAAACGCACACCATTTCAAAATCTGCGTACTACAGCTTGCTCTGTCCCACCGCATCATCCACCCTGCTTCGCTCACCTAGCCTGGCAAGCCAGACCCAATGCATCGTCCACGAATTGCACATCGCTAGACGCTGAATAGGGTCTGGGAAACCTCGAATACCCATCGGCAACAGAAAACCGAACCAATCAGCGCGGACGTGGGTGGAGTTGGTATGGGCGACGCAAGACGGGGGCGGAGTTGGTGTGGGCAACGCAAGACGGGGGCGGAGTTGGTGTGGGCAACGCAAGACGGGGGCGGAGTTGGTGTGGGCAACGCAAGACGGGGGCGAAGTTTGGTTCGTGACGTGTGGCAGCGAGCCCGCAACGCCTCGGGTGTGTGTGCGTGCGTGCGTGTGTGTGTGTGTCGGTGTCTCAGTAGGAGGAACACCGTACTATGGGGCTGTCTTAACCGCTACACCACGCAGCCAGCGGGTGCGGGTTTCACAAACACAGTATGGGGCTGGATGCAGCAGTCTAACCGACTTTGTTACACGGCCAGCCTCACGTAAGCAGGACTATCTGGAACTGGATTGGCCAACTCAGCCCGTGTGTGTGTGTTGTGTA
>OMKY01086412.1:0-11398 GCA_900302395.1 Bregmaceros cantori | reverse complement strand
ACCCCCCAACCCCACTCTCTTTCTATCTACTCTGCAAGAACAATGATTGAACTTGTTCAGTCTCTTACCTGGTTTCACCCCCGGAATCACCCGGTAACACCTCTTCATTCCAAGAGTACTGCATTCAACGTGTTGTGAGTGGTATCTCACCCAACAATATGATATGATCCACAGGAGTATTTTAATAATTGATTAGTTGACGCGACTAGTCGACAATTTTAAGATATTCATCTTGTCAATCTTGTCAAATGGTCAAATTAGCAGGGTTACGAACCGGTTCAAGGAACGAAAACCGAAAACGAACAGAATTTTCCGAGGAGCGAAGCAGAACCAAAAATAAAGATTTCTTAAACTGTTCCGGAACAGAAACGGAACATTACGAAATTCGTTCTCTATATATTTTAACATATCCTATGTCTGGGAGACTATTTCCGTCCACTTTTACTGCCAGTCGTCAAGCCCCATGCATCTGGGGCTCCATCTTGTGGACAGACGCGGAAGTGAGTGTAATGGCGTTTTAATCCCGGTTTTCACGTTAATACAGTTACACTGAAGTCCGTCAAATATATAATAATATATAATATAAGGAACTTTAAGAACGAGCAAAATCTCACGACCGATATTTTGGTGGTGGAACAGTTCCGAGAACGAAAACGTTAAACATAGACATGCCTGAACCGTTCAGAAGAAAAAGTTTTAAAAATAATTCGGAACGCAGGGGTGCTAACCTTCTGGAGGGTGATGAATGTGGGTGCTCAATCAACTGCTGACTACTTGTTGGCAATACACATATACTCGAGCCTGGTGGGTCAAACCCACCAGGCTCGAGCAACACTGCAGTAGTACACAAGCCAGAATGGTATATTAGTTTTTTGGGGGGAGAGCGATGTGTGTCATCATCTGCTAGCCGTAGTTAGCAAGGTGAAGAAGTCCAACTTGGTCATCTGGATAAAGATGACGGAGGTACCGCTGTGTTCTGGGACTTGATTAACGGGTCTGGAGATGGAGGAGTGAGGGAGGAATTTGATAAAGAGCAGCAAATAAGAGCGAGATTTGATAGAGAGCGAGCGGTGATGAAGAGAAGCGGCCGCCGATATGAAGTGTTACTCCGGGTTGATGGTGAGGTGCGTCTACGACAGGTGGCGTCTGTGGCCAGACAGAGCGATGGAACGCAATAATACCACGATGACTGTAATGCGGCCCCGGCCCCCGCATCGATATGTGTGCGCCTGTGTTGCCAAGTTTAGGAAGGTGATAATGTAATTTAAACGAGTTAGGAGTTCAACTTTGTACATCAATTTATGGTTGTTATGTTACGTTTGTTAAGTTTGGTGTCTTGCAGTAGCTGAGATTTCTGGGGAATAATACCATGTAGTTATATTTTTACCTGCGCTGTGAAACAGGTTGTTTTTGGGCCCGTTGTTTGGGTAGTTTGTCCCCAAGATAACTGGAAAAGTTCTGGATCTGTATGAAATTTGGTACAGTTGTTGGAAATGACACACGGAAGAATCGATTGAATGTTGGTGCCTTTCTGTAGCCTATAAGTAACATAATCATACTTAAACACTTACTTACCGATAGATCGCTGGGCACTTACCACGGTCACGTGACCAGACTTCCGGGTCGCATTTCAACGTCCTTTTTCTTTTTAATTTACATTTATGAAAAGAACATGTATTTTGTTTGTGCCTTTTGGGAACACATAGCCTGGCGATCCAGAACCAACGCATCGTCCACGTATCGCGTATCGCTTGCCGCTTGCATTGGATGTGGGAAAATCAGGGTCGCCGTCGGTATGGAATCAATCAACCAATCAGCGCAGACATGGGGGGAGTTTGTATGGGCTACACAAGATCTGGGCGGAGTTTGTACGGGCTGCACACGATCTGGGCGGAGTTTGTACGAGCTATACAAGATCTGGGCGGAGTTTGTACGGGCTAGACGTGAGCTGTCACGCCTCCATGCCGCTTGTCCCACCTACTGCGCTGTGACTGGATAACACAATTTGATTGACACTTGTTTTTGTTTTTTTTTACGTTTTCCGACCCTGGTTTTACCAGACCCAATGCAAGCACTAGCAATGTGTGGACGATGCGTTCACCAGGTTCGGCATGCTAGCAGCAGATGGGACAATCGGCGTGGAGGCGTGCAACCAAACTCTGCCCATGTCTCGCGTCGCCCATAGCAAACTCCGCCCATATCTCGCGTCCCCCACACTAAACTCCGCTCACGTCTCGCTCAGAACCAATGGACCATCTAGTGGCGTGCGATTCGTGGACGATTCGTTGGCTCTCGTCAGAGACCATATATTAAGTTAAAAATGAATATAAGGGGATAAGATGAGAGAAATTGAACTGTAATTTGAAAGATAAAAGTGAGTACAAAAAATATTCCCATATCTCTACTTTAAGGAAGAAGCTAACTTCTACAACTTCTCCATCCTTTTGTGAAATTATGTTTACATTACATTTGAAAGAAAGTGACACTTTTTCATCCCACATATTTGATCCAATAACTTCCAAAACTAATGTGTGTCTGCAAGCAAAGAGTGGAGAACACATTTTCATGCAGCCATTCCGATGTTGGGTTAGAAATTGAAGAAATGTGACTATTCCAGATATCACTGATGTTCAACAACTTCAGAGTTCTCCTATTAACACATTCGATAGTGTGGCTGCGGGTGCCGAACCGCTTTTGTCCGCCAGGTGGCGCCATACACAATCTCTGACCAAATGAAGCGGTATATACCGCCACCTAGCGTACAACATCGCAGACACCCACCTATGTTCTGGAGACCAGGGCTTGAAAACTATTATTCTTAAAACGTTCTGTTGCGAACAGTTCAGGCAGGTCTAAATTTAAGGTTTTCGTTCTCGGAACCATTCCGCCGTCAAAATATCAGTCCTGAACTGGTTCAGAAAGCAAAAATATTGTTCTTTCTTAAAGTTCCTTATGTTGTGCAATGTTTAAGTTTAGATATAGTTATACAAAATATATTTAGTGTACTTTTAAACTTCAGTGCAGCTGTATTAACGTGAAAACCGGGTTTAAAACGCCATTACATTCACTTCCTCGCCTGTCCACAAGATGGAGGCCCAGATGCATGGGGCTTGATGACTGACAGTGAAAGTTGGACGGAAATAGTCTCCCAGACGTAGGATATGTTAACATATATAGAGAATGGAAAAGAAAACGTTTTTAACCGGTTTTGTGGATTTCATAATGTTCCGTTTTTGTTCTGGAAGAAATATTTGTGTTTCCGTTTCCGCCCCTCGTAAAATTCTGTGAGACTCTGTTCGTTTTCGGTTTTGTTTCGTTCCTTGAACCAGTTTCGAGCCCTGCTGGAAACTATTAGTAACGACTATAAACAGGTAGAAACATTTTTTTCTGATGATAAATGAAACATGAACTTGATACGACACGACAACATATATTCATAACTTCCCATTAAAAGGGCTCCAATTCTATGCAACAATGGTGCTTTCTCATTTGTAACAAGCAACATCTCACAGCAGCAGCTCACTTAAACTACAAAAAAAAAAAAAAAAAATTCTAATGTCACAGACCGGTACTGGGTCGCGACCCAGAGGCTGGGGACCCCGGAGTTAAACGACAATGACATTGGAACAGGAACGAACAAGAAACTGGCAGGGTTTAAGATAATGATGTAGCGCCCACTTTTTAATCCACTATTATAACAACAATTAGATTAACTCCCCGCAGTCGCATTCATTCCAATTAGATTATCACTAGATTGTCTTTTCATTACTGTATCAGTGGTCCTCGCTCCTCTCCGTCACCCGCGGTCTCTGGGCTGACAGCCGACAGCTCAATTATAGGAAAGCATGCAAGGGCACCGACGGACAGCTCCGACGTTCCGATAAAAAGGCTCGCTGGCCGCCGTCCCACCGCACAAAGATGGAGTTTGCAAGGTGACCGCGAGAAGCGTCTCAGAAAAGTAGGCCATCTCTACTGTTCATTTGTGTGCGAATTAGGCAGCGGACAATATATATTTACTGATAATCTTGTTAAATCAAATAAAATTGCCGCCCGTGTGGGGCGAGTGGTTATGGACACCGCACCTAACACGACCCTATTCATGTTGCGCTGTGTCTACCGCAGCGCCCGCAGTGTCGAGAGTTCGACTACGCTCGTCGACTTGTCTGCAATGTCTGCCCCCGATCTCTTAAACCCAGTTTCCGACTATTCCTATCCAATAAAGATGAAAAACGGCGCTGACACCGGAAAAATTTACTTAAAAAAAAAAATCAAATAATATTACTAGAAGCACTCAGAGAATGCAAACCTGTGCCGTAGTGGTACAAGAAAAATAGTACTTTTAGTGATAGTATGTGTGGCAACTCATTATCAATGTATAATGAGTTGCCACACATCGCCACGGGCGATTGATGTCAATGGCGTCACACATCGCCACCGGCGAACATGCTCAGCACAAGCCAACTACATTTCCCAGCGGCCGTTACGACCTGGAAGTCTGATCACGTGATCGCGGTAACCGCCCGGCGATCTATCGGTAAGTTGGTGATTAAGGTTACAGAAATGCACAAAAATTGAATCAATTCTTACGTGTGTCATTCCCAACAACTCTGCAAAATTTCTTCCAGATCCCATCCCTGAAGAGCGGTGGGCAGCCATGTGCATAGCGCCCGGGGGCCAACTCCAGATTCTGAGCCAGTACCTCGGCCAGGGGCACTGACTGGAACAGGTTGACTAGAACATGTTTTTGGTGGTGGGGGGGAAACTGGAGCGCCCAGAGGAAACCCACGCAAACACAGGGAGAACATGTAAACTCCACACAGAAAGGACCTGTCCGGGTTGGAGTTTGAACCCAGGACCTTCTAGCTGTGACGCAGCAATGCTAACCACTGCGCCACCCAATACAATACACTGACCAGAATTTATTTACATGAACATTCAGAAAACATGTTGGCGAAAATAACGCATTGCACATTTGAAACTGCAGTTATGAGCTATTTCATTTTTTTTTTTTTTCGAATCATAATTTGTCCTCTCTCCTAACCCTGGCATCCTACCAGCAACCATCCCGCAATGTGACTGCAGCAAAGGAAAACAGACACTTTTCAGAAGGAAGAAGAACATGATGCGATGCTGGCAGATCTCAGAGGTAATCGCTGCCGGGGGCTGCTATCAGACCCGCGTCGTTTTCATGTCCAAATCTCAGCAGCGCCACGGCCCGCGCGGTGATTTGATGTCATTATCGGGTGATGAGGAGCGGAGCCGGCGCTGTCAGTGAGGATTTTAAAGTGGGTACATCTCCTTCCTGGCGGCGAGGACACCTTGTGTTGGCTTCAGAGCGGTACAGTCAGTGTGGGGCGACCGGAGGTGAGAGTTGGTCAACTTGACCAAGGGTTTAAGCAGTTGAAGGAATACTCAGAGATATAGGCAGTAACGCATTGCATTTACTCCGTTACAATTTTTGTGTGTACTTTTTTAACTTTTGGAGTACATTTTTCACAAGTTACTTTTTACTTTTACTCGAGTACATTTGAGGTGACAAAAAGTACTTTTTACTGACATGTCAGAAATTTGCTACTCATTACATTAACTTGGCCTTTAGTGACACCTGTTGGGAACTGTTATGTACGCAACACATATGTTGACGTCATATCTCTCTCTCTCTCTCTCTCTCACCCTCTCTCTCTCACCCACTCTCTCTCCCTCTCGGGCGCTCTCTCGTTTTACATTTTTTATAATTTCTAATTTCTCTAATTTCTATTTTTTAACTGAAAGTCACTCAGTATTTTCGCTACTTAAGTTACTTTTTTGTGGTGCTTTTTTTTACTTTTACTTGTACTTTTACAATCGACTTTTTTGTTTCCATTCGTTTTTGGTTTTTCGTTTTCGTTCCTTAAACAGGTTCGGAGCCAAGGTTAAGGCTAGGTTAGGGGTTGGGAGGTTAGGGTTAGAGTTATGGTTAGGCTTTGTGTTTTGGAAGGACCCTGACAAAATAAGTGGATCATTTTTTTTTTATTCACACTTTACATCACACCATAGACTGTATATAAGTAGATGCAGCGTGCAAGGCGTCATCCTATTGCTTTCATCCTAGTTGAAGCCTCCGACTGCGCAGTGCCATTGCTGAAAGTACCCGTATATCTGGAGACAAGGAAAGGTAGAGAGAGCTCTACGGTAAGTGAGAGAGAGATACCCCACACGTGACTTCTTCCGGTGTTATGGTACTTGGAATATTTGTAATTCCCATAGAGCTCGAATTTCCTGAGACAAGGCTCCTGCCATACCAACTCGGAAGTACGAACGCGGTGTCCATTTTTATATACTGTCTATGCATCACACCAAATGATATGACAAAATTCACGTCGGAACACGGAGCTGTCGGGACGTAGGCGTGCGCCCCGATAAAAGCGTGTAGCACAAAAATGACACTCAGATGTTTCGATTTGAAGAAAAAAAGCTACCTCTTTTTGAACTAGCTGGCCGCGTTCCTCGGCTCGCCTCAGCTGCTCGCGGAGCCCCGTCGACTCCCCCCCATCGCCAAGCGCGGAGCCGGTGGGCGTGGCTACCCTCCCGTCCAATGAGCCGCCGGTTTGGCCGCTCGTGACCGACTGGTCCTGGGCCGCCATGGTCATGTAGGCCTCGGGGTCCGAGGTCTGGAGGCTCTCTTCTTCATCCTCATCCTTCAGAGACAGGTACACGCTGGAGCTGGACGGATGCAGATACATCTTTATACAGCCGATTACCATCATTTTTTTCCGGCCCACAGAATAATTCTGAAAAAAAAAATGTTTTATCTAACTGAGATGCTGTTCTTTACCTCACCAGAAGCACAAAAAATGTGTTGTAGTTTAAGTGAGCTGTTGCGGTTTACCACTATTTGTGTGTTGTTGTTTCAGATGTTGATTGTTACGAGCAAGAAAGCACCATTGTTGCATAGAAGTGAAGTCGGGGAAGGCCGGAAGTTAATGAAGAGTGGGGCGTGCAGTCCAACATCTGCTCCGGCCCCTGGCCCATTGGGTTTCTGACTTTTCCACTGGCTTACGTAAGGCCAGCAGGGAACAGTTCACATGCACATCCACACCGAAAATCGCTTCTCCACAGTGTCAAATCGGCCAGGCCAGGTTTCAGTGGGGTGCCACCACCTTTATCCCCCCCCGCCCCCCTACTGTGCAGCGGTCACAGCAAAGTGTTGTGAATTCAGGGAGGGGTGTCACATGCACAGGGGTGGGGGTGACCACTAGCGTATCAAAAATTTTTTTTTTTTTTTCAAAGTTGGCACTATTCCTTTGAGGCAGCGTTAAGTGGAAACGCGTTCCTCGTTAACTGAATTAAACTTAACTGAGATGCGCCAAACTGTGCCGTGAGGTTTTTTGTAGTGGAGAAGTGGCCCTCTGAGCAAAGTAGTTGAATAGCCCCGCACTAGACACACAGGTGCACATGCACAGCCGTCACGTGCACAGCCGTCACGTGCACAGCCTCTATCTTCAGTGTATAATGAGGGCTACCCATACAAAGCTCTCAAAGTGTCTCTAACATTTCGGACTAACTCACAAATTTCACACTGCGATGCAGTGTCACAGAAATGTGAGCATAGAAATGTACTAAAAAAGTAGAAGGAACAGGCTCTAAAATGTACTCAAAAGTATTTTTGAAAGTATAAAGTACAAACTAAAAATAAAATTATGTTTTTTCAATGTTAGTTTGTCAATGTTATTGTTTGAATAAATGACAACCTAGCCTAATTTAGCTTATATCTCGGGACTAAATGAAAACCACTTATTAACTTAATAACTGGGACTGTACTCGGTGCATCAGCGCCCCTACTGACGCATATTATACATGTTATCCTAATCCGTTAATGCGCAAAGAAAAAGAGCAAAAGGAACAATCCTGTTTTGGTAAGTAAGGAGTGGAAGTACAGATATTTTTGTTAAAAATGTACTCAGTACAAGTAAAACGTAATCACAGAAAAAAAGTACTTCTAAAAGTACAGATACTTGAAAAAAATGCTTAAGTACAGTGCTTAAGTATTTGTACTTCGTTACTTGCCATCTCTGACTGCGAGTGAGCCATTCGCAGTGGTGGAAATTAATGAATTACATTTACTCACGTTACTGTAATTAATTACTTTTTATGAGTAATTTGTAATTTTCTGAGTAGCTTTAGAAGTGTAATTTTTAATTTTACTCAAGTACATTTTTACCTTAGTACTTTGTACTCATTACATTTGAGTCCACTCACGTTACTGATTACAAAAGATATTGGTGGATGGTGAAATGTTTTATTTCGGGCGGAAAGTTAAACTCGTGTGCAGCTTAATGTAAAAAAAAAAAAAGAAAAACGCTTCCTTGGCGGAGGTCTGCGTTCTTGGAGGGCATTTCTAGTTAAAAGCTGTAATTTGAATATTGATTAAAAAATGCTGAATTTTGCATTACATAATTTAAAGTAACTTTTACGAATTTTACTCATTACATTTTAAATGAAGTAATTTTGTACTTTTACTCGAGTACATTTTGAGATGGGTAATTTTACTTTTACCCTGAGTACAATTTAAGCAAAGATACTTTTACTCAATTACAATTTTTCAGTACACTTTCCACGTCGGGCCATTCGTGGGAACATTAAGCGGTTTCACTTTAGTTTGTGTTTTGTTTCCGTTGTGAGAAAATAAATAACAACGTCGAGCTCCAAATAAGTACGACTAGATATTTCTGAACAAGTCTCGAATCATTTCCGCCCGCGCCGAGCGCTTCAAGCCTCATTGGCGGCAGTTTGTTTGTAAACCGAGCAGCTCCAGAAATACAGAGATTTTGGCGCCGTAGCGCTTATGTATGCACACTTCCTTTAACGCGCGTCATTACCCATAATTCTCTCTGCTCCGACACGTCGGAATCAAACTGGTCATCAATAGTTGAAGAAAAATAAACCATGTTATGCTGGTGTTGGCAGGATATAGAAGCTAAGGGGGAGAACATGGTGCTTTACAAAACCCCCAGAATACTACTCTCAATCAGAGATGGCAAAAGTAATCGCATTTCTTACTTGAGTAAGAGTAAAATACATTTGTAAAAAAACAACTTGACTAAGACTACAAAGTACTGATCCAAATATCTACTCAAGTAAAGTAAAAAGTACAGGCTGAGATATGTACTCAAAAAGTATTTTTAAACGTAAAAAATACATGCTCTAAAATGTACTCAAAAGTATTTTTGAAAGTATAAAGTACAAAGTACAAAACCTAAATTTCCTTTAACACTTTACTGGCGATAAATATTTTTTGAAGGGCACACCCAGAGACCAAATGAAAAAAACTTATTACCTGCTACTGTACTCAGTGCATTACCGAGTACCGCCCCCTACTGACTCATTCATGCTATACATATAGTCCTACTATGTTGCAGAAAAAAAGAAAAGTAATGACGGGAAAAGTAAGGATTAGAAGTAATGATATTTTTGTTAGAAATCTACTGAGTAGAAGTAAAAAGTACTCACAGAAAAAAGTACTTTTAAAAGTATAGATACTTGAAAATTCTACTTAAGTGGAGTACTTGAGTATTTGTACTTTGTTACTTGCCATCTCTGCCGGCAATTACTTTTTTTTTTAATGATGATGATCAGTGGTGCCACAGTTATTTCTCAAAAGTTATCTGACTACTCGTTACTGACAACTCTTCTTAGAAAGTAAATAAGTTAGATTCATGATGACTTCAATTTAAAACTAGAACCACTCAGAGATTGCAAACCTGCGCCGTAGTGGTACAAAAAAAAATAGCACTTTTAGTGCTAGCAGTATGTGTGGCAACCCATTATCAATGCAAGTGCTGGTAGAGTAGCGATTGCGATTGACGCCACTGACGAACATGCACAGCAAAAGCCAACTACATTTCCCAGCGGCCATTGCATCCCGGAAGTCTGGTCATGTGACCACAGTTAGTGACCAGCGATCTATCGGTAAGTTGGTAATTAAGTATGATTATCTTAATTATCGGCTACATAAATGCACCAAAATGTAATCACTTCTTCTGTGTGTCATTTCAACAACTGTACAAAACTTCATCCAGATCCATGCACAACTTTTTCAGTTATCCTGGAGACAAACCAAAGCTACCAAAATCATAACCTGCTGCGCGGCGCAGGTCATAACTAACTAATGGACCTGCAGTATATATCCGTGAGAGGAAGCGGTCTCACACTGCACACGACTTATATACTGTACATGGGCTGGATGAGCGCTGGGGTCTAACCCACTGTGCCACAGAGCCAGCCCTCTAAAGTAAAAGGTATACGTTTTTGATGGTAAAGAACGTTTGAACACATAATGATAAGAATGGCAACAATTGGCAAATAATAATGTTGAATTAATTTCATGCTTGGTAGAGCCACCACTCCATTTAATCTTGACAGAGTTTTGGTGCATTTTGGAAACATTCAAAAACTTCTCTCACACTCTCTCTCGCTACATCACTCTCTCTCCATCTCTCTCTCTCCATCTCTCTCTCTCTCTCTCCCTCTCTCTTTCATTCTCCATCTCTTTCTCTGGCTACATCTCTCTCCATCTCTATCGCGCTCTCTCTCTCTCTACATCTCTCTCTCTCCATCTCTCTCTCTCTTCATCTCTCTCTCCATCTCTCTCTCCATCTCTATCTCTCTCTCTCTACATCTCTCTGTCTCCATCTCTCTCTCTCCATCTTCCTGTATCTTTCTCTCTCCATCTCTCTCCATCTCTCTCTCTCTTCATCTCCCTCTCTCTCCATCTCTCTTCATCTCTATCTCTCTCCATCTCTCTCTCTCTTCATCTCTCTCTCTCTCCATCTCTCTATATCTCTCCATCTCTATATCTCTGCATCTCTCTTGCTCTCTCTCTCTCTCTCTCTCTCTTTCCATCTCTCTCTCTCTCTCTCGCTCTATCTCTCTCTCTCCATCTCGCTCTCTCTCTCTCTCTCTCTCTCTCTCTCTCTCTCTCTCCATCTCGCTCTCTCTCTCTCTCTCTCTCTCTCTCTCCATCTCTCTCTCTCTCTCTCTCTCTCTCTCTCCCTCTCTCTCTCTGTCTCTCTCTCTCTCTCTCTCTCTCTCTCTCTCCCGCTCTCTCTCCCTCTCTCTCTCTCCCTCTCTCTCTCTCTCTCTCTCCATCTCTCTCTCTCCATCTCGCTCTCTCTCCTCTCTCTCTCTCTCTCTCTCTCTCCATCTCTCTCTCTCTCTCTCTCCTCTCTCTCTCTCTCTCTCTCTCCATCTCTCTCTCTCTCTCTCTCTCTCTCTCTCTCTCTCCTCTCTCTCTCTCTCTCTCTCTCCATCTCTCTCTCTCTCCATCTCTCTCTCTCTCTCTCTCTCTCTCTCTCTCTTTCTATCCATGTGCGTGCCTTTCGTCTTCCCAGAGAGCCTTTCTTGTGTTGTGTTTACTCTA